>CAWVNZ010002025.1:0-272738 GCA_963930735.1 Dioctria linearis
TACTATTGCAAATTTTAATTACGCCAGGGATTGCCTTTTCTATAGTAAATTATTCAAAAAATAATTTTCTACTGTCGCAAATTTTAATTGCGCCAGGGATTGCCTTTACTATAGTAAATTATTCAAAAAATAATTTTCAACTGTCGCAAATTTTAATTACGCCAGGGATTGCCTTTTCTATAGTAAATTATTCAAAAAATAATTGTTTACTGTCGCAAATTTTAATTACGCCAGGGATTGCCTTTTTTATAGTAAATTATTCAAAAAATAATTTTTTACTGTCGCAAATTTTAAATACGCCAGGGATTGCCTTTTCTATAGTAAATTATTCAAAAAATAATTTTTTATTGTCGCAAAATTCAAATCCGCCAGGGATTGCCTTTTCTATAGTAAATTATTCAAAAAATAATTTTTTACTGTCGCAAATTTTAAATACGCCAGGGATTGCCTTTTCTATAGTAAATTATTCAAAAAATAATTTTTTACTGTCGCAAATTTTAAGTGCGCCAGGGATTGCCTTTTCTATAGTAAATTATTCAAAAAATAATTTTCAACTGTCGCAAATTTCAAATCCGCCAGGGATTGCCTTTTCTATAGTAAATTATTCAAAAAATAATTTTCTACTGTCGCAAATTTTAATTACGCCAGGGATTGCCTTTTCTATAGTAAATTATTCAAAAAATAATTTTATACTGTCGCAAATTTTAAATACGCCAGGGATTGCCGTTTCTATAGTAAATTATTCAAAAAATAATTTTTTACTGTCGCAAATTTTAATTACGCCAGGGATTGCGTTTTTTATAGTAAATTATTCAAAAAATAATTTTCTACTGTCGCAAATTTTAATTACGCCAGGGATTGCCTTTTCTACAGTAAATTTTTCAATAAATAATTTTTTACTGTCGCAAATTTTAAGTGCGCCAGGGATTGCCTTTTCTATAGTAAATTATTCAAAAAATAATTTCCAACTGTCGCAAATTTTAATTACGCCAGGGATTGCCTTTTCTATAGTAAATTATTCAAAAAATAATTTTTTACTGTCGCAAATTTTAAATATCCCAGGGATTGCCTTTTCTATAGTAAATTATTCAAAAAATAATTTTCTACTGTCGCAAATTTTAATTACGCCAGGGATTGCCTTTTCTATAGTAAATTATTCAAAAAATAATTTTTTACTGTCGCAAATTTTAAGTGCGCCAGGGATTGCCTTTTCTATAGTAAATTATTCAAAAAATAATTTTATACTGTCGCAAATTTTAATTACGCCAGGGATTGCCTTTTCTATAACAAATTATTCAAAAAATAATTTTCTACTGTCGCAAATTTTAATTACGCCAGGGATTGCCTTTTCTATAGTAAATTATTCAAAAAATAATTTTATACTGTCGCAATTTTAATTACGCCAGGGATTGCCTTTTCTATAGTAAATTATTCAAAAAATAATTTTCTACTGTCGCAAATTTTAATTACGCCAGGGATTGCCTTTTCTATAGTAAATTATTCAAAAAGTAATTTTTTACTGTCGCAAATTTTAAGTGCGCCAGGGATTGCCTTTTCTATAGTAAATTATTCAAAAAATAATTTTTTACTGTTGCAAATTTTAATTGCGCCAGGGATTGCCTTTTCTACAGTAAATTTTTCAATAACTAATTTTTTTCTGTCGCAAATTTTAAGTGCGCCAGGGATTGCCTTTTCTATAGTAAATTATTCAAAAAATAATTTTCAACTGTGGCAAATTTTAATTACGCCAGGGATTGCCTTTTCTATAGTAAATTATTCAAAAAATAATTTTTTTACTGTCGCAAATTTTAAATATCCCAGGGATTGCCTTTTCTATAGTAAATTATTCAAAAAATAATTTTCTACTGTCGCAAATTTTAATTACGCCAGGGATTGCCTTTTCTATAGTAAATTATTCAAAAAATAATTTTCTACTGTCGCAAATTTTAATTACGCCAGGCATTGCCTTTTCTATAGTAAATTATTCAAAAAATAATTTTTTACTGTCGCAAATTTTAAGTGCGCCAGGGATTGCCTTTTCTATAGTAAATTATTCAAAAAATAATTTTATACTGTCGCAAATTTTAAATACGCCAGGGATTGCCGTTTCTATAGTAAATTATTCAAAAAATAATTTTCTACTGTCGCAAATTTTAATTAGGCCAGGGATTGCCTTTTCTATAGTAAATTATTCAAAAAATAATTTTCTACTATCGCAAATTTTAATTACGCCAGGGATTGCCTTTTCTATAGTAAATTATTCAAAAAATAAATTTTTACTGTCGCAAATTTTAATTGCGCCAGGGATTGCCTTTTCTATAGTAAATTATTCAAAAATAATTTTATACTATCGCAAAGACGCCAGGGATTGCCTTTTCTATAGTAAATTATTCAAAAAATAATTTGCTACTGTCGCAAATTTTAATTACGCCAGGGATTGCCTTTTCTATAATAAATTATTCAAAAATAATTTTTTACTATCGCAAATTTCAAATCCGCCAGGGATTGCCCTTTTCTATAGTAAATTATTCAAAATATTAATTTTTTACTGTCGCAAATTTTAATTACGCCAGGGATTGCCTTTTTCTATATTAAATTATTCAAAAAATAATTTTCTACTTTCGTAAATTTTAAATATCCAAGGGATTGCCTTTTCTATAGTAAATTATTCAAAAAATAATTTTTTACTGTCGCAAATTTTAATTGCGCCAGGGATTGCCTATTCTATAGTAAATTATTCAAAAAAATAATTTTATACTGTCGCAAATTTTAAGTGCGCCAGGAATTGCGATTTCTATAGTAAATTATTCAAAAAATAATTTTCTACTGTCGCAAATTTTAATTGCGCCAGGATTGCCTTTTCTATAGTAAATTATTCAAAAAATAATTTTCAACTGTCGCAAATTTTAATTACGCCAGGGATTGCCTTTTTTATAGTAAATTATTCAAAAAATAATTTTCAACTGTCGCAAATTTTAATTGCGCCAGGGATTGCCTTTTCTATAGTAAATTATTCAAAAAATAATTTTATGCTGTCGCAAATTCTAATTACGCCAGGGATTGCCTTTTCTATAGTAAATTATTCAAAAAATAATTTTTTACTGTCGCAAATTTTAAATACGCCAGGGATTGCCTTTTCTATAGTAAATTATTCAAAAAATAATTTTTTACTGTCGCAAATTTTAAGTGCGCCAGGGATTGCCTTTTCTATAGTAAATTATTCAAAAAATAATTTTTTACTGTCGCAAATTTTAATTACGCCAGGGATTGCCTTTTCTATAGTAAATTATTCAAAAAATATTTTTATACTGTCGCAAATTCTAATTACGCCAGGGATTGCCCTTTTCTATAGTAAATTATTCAAAAAATAATTTTTTACTGTCGCAAATTTTAAATACGCCAGGGGATTGCCCTTTTCTATAGTAAATTATTCAAAAAATAATTTTTTACTGTCGCAAATTTTAATTGCGCCAGGGATGGCCTTTTCTACAGTAAATTTTTCAAAAAATAATTTTTTACTTTCGCAAATTTTAATTACGCCAGGGATTGCCTTTTCTATAGTAAATTATTCAAAAAATAATTTTTTACTGTCGCAAATTTCAAATCCGCCAGGGATTGCCTTTTCTATAGTAAATTATTCAAAAAATAATTTTTTACTTTCGCAAATTTTAATTACGCCAGGGATTGCCTTTTCTATAGTAAATTATTCAAAAATTAATTTTCTACTGTCGCAAATTTTAATTACGCCAAGGATTGCCTTTTGTATAGTAAATTATTCAAAAAATAATTTTTTACTGTCGCAAATTTTAAGTGCGCCAGGGATTGCCTCTTCTATAGTAAATTATGAAAAAAATAATTTTTTACTGTCGCAAATTTTAATTGCGCCAGGGATGACCTTTTCTACAGTAAATTTTTCAAAAAATAATTTTTTACTTTCGCAAATTTTAATTACGCCAGGGATTGCCTTTTCTATAGTAAATTATTCAAAAAATAATTTTTTTACTGTCCCAAATTTCAATCCGCCAGGGATTGCCTTTTCTATAGTAAATTATTCAAAAAATAATTTTTTACTGTCGCAAATTTTAAATACGCCAGGGATTGCCTTTTCTATAGTAAATTATTCAAAAAATAATTTTTTACTGTCGCAAATTTTAAGTGCGCCAGGGATTGCCTTTTCTATAGTAAATTATTCAAAAAATAATTTTCAACTGTCGCAAATTTTAATTACGCCAGGGATTGCCTTTTCTATAGTAAATTATTCAAAAAATAATTTTCTACTGTCGCAAATTTTAATTACGCCAGGGATTGCCTTTTCTATAATAAATTATTCAAAAAATAATTTTTTACTGTCGCCAAATTTCAAATCCGCCAGGGATTGCCTTTTCTATAGTAAATTATTCAAAAAATAATTTTCTACTGTCGCAAATTTTAATTACGCCAGCGATTGCCTTTTCTATAGTAAATTATTCAAAAAATAATTTTATACTGTCGCAAATTTTAAATACGCCAGGGATTGCCTTTTCTATAGTAAATTATTCAAAAAATAATTTTTTACTGTCGCAAATTTTAATTACGCCAGGGATTGCCTTTTCTATAGTAAATTTTGCAAAAAAAATAATTTTCTACTGTCGCAAATTTTAATTACGCCAGGGATTGCATTTTCTATAGTAAATTATTCAAAAAAATAATTTTCTACTGTCGCAAATTTTAATTACGTCAGGGATTGCCTTTTCTATAGTAAATTATTCAAAAAATTATTTTTTACTGTCGCAAATTTTAAGTGCGCCAGGGATTGCCTTTTCTATAGTAAATTATTCAAAAAATAATTTTTTACTGTCGCAAATTTTAATTGCGCCAGGGATTGCCTTTTCTACAGTAAATTTTTCAATAAATAATTTTTTACTGTCGCAAATTTTAAGTGCGCCAGGGATTGCCTTTTCTATAGTAAATTATTCAAAAAATAATTTTCAACTGTCGCAAATTTTAATTTACGCCAGGGATTGCCTTTTCTATAGTAAATTATTCAAAAAATAATTTTTTACTGTCGCAAATTTTAAATATCCCAGGGATTGCCTTTTCTATAGTAAATTATTCAAAAAATAATTTTATACTGTCGCAAATTTTAATTACGCCAGGGATTGCCATTTCTATAGTAAATTATTCAAAAAATAATTTTATACTGTCGCAAATTCTAATTACGCCAGGGATTGCCTTTTCTATAGTAAATTATTCAAAAAATAATTTTTTACTGTCGCAAATTTTAAATACGCCAGGGATTGCCTTTTCTATAGTAAATTATTCAAAAAAAAATTTTTTACTGTCGCAAATTTTAAGTGCGCCAGGGATTGCCTTTTCTATAGTAAATTATTCAAAAAATAATTTTTTACTGTCGCAAATTTTAAGTGCGCCAGGGATTGCCTTTTCTGTAGTAAATTATTCAAAAAATAATTTTTTACTGTCGCAAATTTTAAATACGCCAGGGATTGCCTTTTCTATAGTAAATTATTCAAAAAATAATTTTTTACTGTCGCAAATTTTAAGTGCGCCAGGGATTGCCTTTTCTATAGTAAATTATTCAAAAAATAATTTTCAACTGTCGCAAATTTTAATTGCGCCAGGGATTGCCTTTTCTATAGTAAATTATTCAAAAAATAATTTTTTACTGTCGCAAATTTTAATTGCGCCAGGGATTGCCTTTTCTACAGTAAATTTTTCAAAAAATAATTTTTTACTGTCGCAAATTTTAAATATCCCAGGGATTGCCTTTTCTATAGTAAATTATTCAAAAAATAATTTTCTACTGTCGCAAATTTTAATTACACCAGGGATTGCCTTTTCTATAGTAAATTATTCAAAAAATAATTTTCAACTGTCGCAAATTTTAATTACGCAGGGATTGCCTTTTCTATAGTAAATTATTCAAAAAATAATTTTTTACTGTCGCAAATTTTAAATATCGCAGGGATTGCCTTTTCTATAGTAAATTATTCAAAAAATAATTTATACTGTCGCAAATTTTAATCAAGCCAGGGATTGCCATTTCTATAGTAAATTATTCAAAAAAAAATTTTTTACTGTCGCAAATTTTAAGTGCGCCAGGGATTGCCTTTTCTATAGTAAATTATTCAAAAAAATAATTTTTTACTGTCGCAAATTTTAAGTGCGCCAGGGATTGCCTTTTCTGTAGTAAATTATTCAAAAAATAATTTTTTACTGTCGCAAATTTTGAATACGCCAGGGATTGCCTTTTCTATAGTAAATTATTCCAAAAATAATTTTTTACTGTCGCAAATTTTAAGTGCGCCAGGGATTGCCTTTTCTATAGTAAATTATTCAAAAAATAATTTTCAACTGTCGCAAATTTTAATTGCGCCAGGGATTGCCTTTTCTATAGTAAATTATTCAAAAAATAATTTTCAACTGTCGCAAATTTTAATTGCGCCAGGGATTGCCTTTTCTATAGTAAATTATTCAAAAAATAATTTTATACTGTCGCAAATTTTAAATACGCCAGGGATTGCCTTTTCTATAGTAAATTATTCAAAAAATAATTTTCAACTGTCGCAAATTTTAATTGCGCCAGGGATTGCCTTTTCTACAGTAAATTTTTCAAAAAATAATTTTTTACTGTCGCAAATTTTAAATATCGCAGGGATTGCCTTTTCTATAGTAAATTATTCAAAAAATAATTTTATACTGTCGCAAATTTTAATCAAGCCAGGGATTGCCATTTCTATAGTAAATTATTCAAAAAAAAATTTTTTACTGTCGCAAATTTTAAGTGCGCCAGGGATTGCCTTTTCTATAGTAAATTATTCAAAAAATAATTTTTTACTGTCGCAAATTTTAAGTGCGCCAGGGATTGCCTTTTCTGTAGTAAATTATTCAAAAAATAATTTTTTACTGTCGCAAATTTTGAATACGCCAGGGGATTGCCTTTTCTATAGTAAATTATTCCAAAAATAATTTTTTACTGTCGCAAATTTTAAGTGCGCCAGGGATTGCCTTTTCTATAGTAAATTATTCAAAAAATAATTTTCAACTGTCGCAAATTTTAATTGCGCCAGGGATTGCCTTTTCTATAGTAAATTATTCAAAAAATAATTTTCAACTGTCGCAAATTTTAATTGCGCCAGGGATTGCCTTTTCTATAGTAAAATTATTCAAAAAAATAATTTTATACTGTCGCAAATTTTAAATACGCCAGGGATTGCCTTTTCTATAGTAAATTATTCAAAAAATAATTTTCAACTGTCGCAAATTTTAATTACGCCAGGGAATGCCTTTTCTATATTTAATTTTTCAAAAAAAAATTTTCTACTGTCGCAAATTTTAATTACACCAGGGATTGCCTTTTCTATAGTAAATTTTTCAAAAAATAATTTTTTTACTGTCGCAAATTTTAAATATCCCAGGGATTGCCTTTTCTATAGTAAAATTATTCAAAAAATAATTTTCTACTGTCGCAAATTTTAATTACGCCAGGGATTGCCTTTTCTATAGTAAATTTTTTCAAAAAATAATTTTTTACTGTCGCAAATTTTAAATATCCCAGGGATTGCCTTTTCTATAGTAAATTATTCAAAAAATAATTTTCTACTGTCGCAAATTTTAATTACGCCAGGGATTGCCTTTTCTATAGTAAATTTTGCAAAAAATAATTTTTTACTGTCGCAAATTTTAAATATCCCAGGGATTGCCTTTTCTATAGTAAATTATTTAAAAAATAATTTTTTACTGTCGCAAATTTTAAATATCCCAGGGATTGCCTTTTCTATAGTAAATTATTCAAAAAATAATTTTTTACTGTCGCAAATTTTAATTGCGCCAGGGATTGCCTTTTCTACAGTAAATTTTTCAATAAATAATTTTTTACTGTCGCAAATTTTAAGTGCGCCAGGGATTGCCTTTTCTATAGTAAATTATTCAAAAAATAATTTTCAACTGTCGCAAATTTTAATTACCGCAGGGATTGCCTTTTCTATAGTAAAATTATTCAAAAAATAATTTTTTACTGTCGCAAATTTTAAATATCCCAGGGATTGCCTTTTCTATAGTAAATTATTCAAAAAATAATTTTTATACTGTCGCAAATTTTAATCACGCCAGGGATTGCCATTTCTATAGTAAATTATTCAAAAAAAAATTTTTTACTGTCGCAAATTTTAAGTACGCCAGGGATTGCCTTTTCTATAGTAAATTATTCAAAAAAATAATTTTTTACTGTCGCAAATTTTAAGTGCGCCAGGGATTGCCTTTTCTGTAGTAAATTATTCAAAAAATAATTTTTTACTGTCGCAAATTTTAAATACGCCAGGGATTGCCTTTTCTATAGTAAATTATTCAAAAAATAATTTTTTACTGTCGCAAATTTTAAGTGCGCCAGGGATTGCCTTTTCTATAGTAAATTATTCAAAAAATAATTTTCAACTGTCGCAAATTTTAAATACGCCAGGGATTGCCTTTTCTATAGTAAATTATTCAAAAAATAATTTTCAACTGTCGCAAATTTTAATTACGCCAGGGAATGCCTTTTCTATATTTAATTTTTCAAAAAAAAATTTTCTACTGTCGCAAATTTTAATTACGCCAGCGATTGCCTTTTCTATAGTAAATTATTCAAAAAATAATTTTATACTGTCGCAAATTTTAAATACGCCAGGGATTGCCTTTTCTATAGTAAATTATTCAAAAAATAATTTTTTACTGTCGCAAATTTTAATTACGCCAGGGATTGCCTTTTCTATAGTAAATTTTGCAAAAAAATAATTTTCTACTGTCGCAAATTTTAATTACGCCAGGGATTGCATTTTCTATAGTAAATTATTCAAAAAATAATTTTCTACTGTCGCAAATTTTAATTACGTCAGGGATTGCCTTTTCTATAGTAAATTATTCAAAAAATTATTTTTTACTGTCGCAAATTTTAAGTGCGCCAGGGATTGCCTTTTCTATAGTAAATTATTCAAAAAATAATTTTTTACTGTCGCAAATTTTAATTGCGCCAGGGATTGCCTTTTCTACAGTAAATTTTTCAATAAATAATTTTTTACTGTCGCAAATTTTAAGTGCGCCAGGGATTGCCTTTTCTATAGTAAATTATTCAAAAAATAATTTTCAACTGTCGCAAATTTTAATTACGCCAGGGATTGCCTTTTCTATAGTAAATTATTCAAAAAATAATTTTTTACTGTCGCAAATTTTAAATATCCCAGGGATTGCCTTTTCTATAGTAAATTATTCAAAAAATAATTTTATACTGTCGCAAATTTTAATTACGCCAGGGATTGCCATTTCTATAGTAAATTATTCAAAAAATAATTTTATACTGTCGCAAATTCTAATTACGCCAGGGATTGCCTTTTCTATAGTAAATTATTCAAAAAATAATTTTTTACTGTCGCAAATTTTAAATACGCCAGGGATTGCCTTTTCTATAGTAAATTATTCAAAAAAAAATTTTTTACTGTCGCAAATTTTAAGTGCGCCAGGGATTGCCTTTTCTATAGTAAATTATTCAAAAAATAATTTTTTACTGTCGCAAATTTTAAGTGCGCCAGGGATTGCCTTTTCTGTAGTAAATTATTCAAAAAATAATTTTTTACTGTCGCAAATTTTAAATACGCCAGGGATTGCCTTTTCTATAGTAAATTATTCAAAAAATAATTTTTTACTGTCGCAAATTTTAAGTGCGCCAGGGATTGCCTTTTCTATAGTAAATTATTCAAAAAATAATTTTCAACTGTCGCAAATTTTAATTGCGCCAGGGATTGCCTTTTCTATAGTAAATTATTCAAAAAATAATTTTTTACTGTCGCAAATTTTAATTGCGCCAGGGATTGCCTTTTCTACAGTAAATTTTTCAAAAAATAATTTTTTACTGTCGCAAATTTTAAATATCCCAGGGATTGCCTTTTCTATAGTAAATTATTCAAAAAATAATTTTCTACTGTCGCAAATTTTAATTACACCAGGGATTGCCTTTTCTATAGTAAATTATTCAAAAAATAATTTTCAACTGTCGCAAATTTTAATTACGCCAGGGATTGCCTTTTCTATAGTAAATTATTCAAAAAATAATTTTTTACTGTCGCAAATTTTAAATATCCCAGGAATTGCCTTTTCTATAGTAAATTATTCAAAAAATAATTTTATACTGTCGCAAATTTTAATCACGCCAGGGATTGCCATTTCTATAGTAAATTATTCAAAAAAAAATTTTTTACTGTCGCAAATTTTAAGTGCGCCAGGGATTGCCTTTTCTATAGTAAATTATTCAAAAAATAATTTTTTACTGTCGCAAATTTTAAGTGCGCCAGGGATTGCCTTTTCTGTAGTAAATTATTCAAAAAATAATTTTTTACTGTCGCAAATTTTAAATACGCCAGGGATTGCCTTTTCTATAGTAAATTATTCAAAAAATAATTTTTTACTGTCGCAAATTTTAAGTGCGCCAGGGATTGCCTTTTCTATAGTAAATTATTCAAAAAATAATTTTCAACTGTCGCAAATTTTAATTGCGCCAGGGATTGCCTTTTCTATAGTAAATTATTCAAAAAATAATTTTCAACTGTCGCAAATTTTAATTGCGCCAGGGATTGCCTTTTCTATAGTAAATTATTCAAAAAAAAATTTTATACTGTCGCAAATTTTAAATACGCCAGGGATTGCCTTTTCTATAGTAAATTATTCAAAAAATAATTTTCAACTGTCGCAAATTTTAATTACGCCAGGGAATGCCTTTTCTATATTTAATTTTTCAAAAAAAAATTTTCTACTGTCGCAAATTTTAATTACACCAGGGATTGCCTTTTCTATAGTAAATTTTTCAAAAAATAATTTTTTACTGTCGCAAATTTTAAATATCCCAGGGATTGCCTTTTCTATAGTAAATTATTCAAAAAATAATTTTCTACTGTCGCAAATTTTAATTACGCCAGGGATTGCCTTTTCTATAGTAAATTTTTCAAAAAATAATTTTTTACTGTCGCAAATTTTAAATATCCCAGGAATTGCCTTTTCTATAGTAAATTATTCAAAAAATAATTTTCTACTGTCGCAAATTTTAATTACGCCAGGGATTGCCTTTTCTATAGTAAATTTTGCAAAAAAATAATTTTTTACTGTCGCAAATTTTAAATATCCCAGGGATTGCCTTTTCTATAGTAAATTATTTAAAAAATAATTTTTTACTGTCGCAAATTTTAAATATCCCAGGGATTGCCTTTTCTATAGTAAATTATTCAAAAAATAATTTTTTACTGTCGCAAATTTTAATTGCGCCAGGGATTGCCTTTTCTACAGTAAATTTTTCAATAAATAATTTTTTACTGTCGCAAATTTTAAGTGCGCCAGGGATTGCCTTTTCTATAGTAAATTATTCAAAAAATAATTTTCAACTGTCGCAAATTTTAATTACGCCAGGGATTGCCTTTTCTATAGTAAATTATTCAAAAAATAATTTTTTACTGTCGCAAATTTTAAATATCCCAGGGATTGCCTTTTCTATAGTAAATTATTCAAAAAATAATTTTATACTGTCGCAAATTTTAATCACGCCAGGGATTGCCATTTCTATAGTAAATTATTCAAAAAAAAATTTTTTACTGTCGCAAATTTTAAGTGCGCCAGGGATTGCCTTTTCTATAGTAAATTATTCAAAAAATAATTTTTTACTGTCGCAAATTTTAAGTGCGCCAGGGATTGCATTTTCTGTAGTAAATTATTCGAAAAATAATTTTTTACTGTCGCAAATTTTAAATACGCCAGGGATTGCCTTTTCTATAGTAAATTATTCAAAAAATAATTTTTTACTGTCGCAAATTTTAAGTGCGCCAGGGATTGCCTTTTCTATAGTAAATTATTCAAAAAATAATTTTCAACTGTCGCAAATTTTAATTGCGCCAGGGATTGCCTTTTCTATAGTAAATTATTCAAAAAATAATTTTCAACTGTCGCAAATTTTAATAGCGCCAGGGATTGCCTTTTCTATAGTAAATTATTCAAAAAATAATTTAATACTGTCGCAAATTTTAAATACGCCAGGAATTGCCTTTTCTATAGTAAATTATTCAAAAAATAATTTTCAACTGTCGCAAATTTTAATTACGCCAGGGAATGCCTTTTCTATATTTAATTTTTCAAAAAAAAATTTTCTACTGTCGCAAATTTTAATTACACCAGGGATTGCCTTTTCTATAGTAAATTTTTCAAAAAATAATTTTTTACTGTCGCAAATTTTAAATATCCCAGGGATTGCCTTTTCTATAGTAAATTATTCAAAAAATAATTTTCTACTGTCGCAAATTTTAATTACGCCAGGGATTGCCTTTTCTATAGTAAATTTTGCAAAAAAATAATTTTTTACTGTCGCAAATTTTAAATATCCCAGGGATTGCCTTTTCTATAGTAAATTATTTAAAAAATAATTTTTTACTGTCGCAAATTTTAAATATCCCAGGGATTGCCTTTTCTATAGTAAATTATTCAAAAAATAATTTTTTACTGTCGCAAATTTTAATTGCGCCAGGGATTGCCTTTTCTACAGTAAATTTTTCAATAAATAATTTTTTACTGTCGCAAATTTTAAGTGCGCCAGGGATTGCCTTTTCTATAGTAAATTATTCAAAAAATAATTTTCAACTGTCGCAAATTTTAATTACGCCAGGGATTGCCTTTTCTATAGTAAATTATTCAAAAAATAATTTTTTACTGTCGCAAATTTTAAATATCCCAGGGATTGCCTTTTCTATAGTAAATTATTCAAAAAATAATTTGATACTGTCGCAAATTTTAATTACGCCAGGGATTGCCTTTTCTATAGTAAATTATTCAAAAAATAATTTTCAACTGTCGCAAATTTTAATTACGCCAGGGATTGCCTTTTCTATAGTAAATTATTCAAAAAATAATTTTTTACTGTCGCAAATTTTAAATATCCCAGGGATTGCCTTTTCTATAGTAAATTATTCAAAAAATAATTTGATACTGTCGCAAATTTTAATTACGCCAGGGATTGCCATTTCTATAGTAAATTATTCAAAAAATAATTTTATACTGTCGCAAATTTTAATTACGCCAGGGATTGCCATTTCTATAGTAAATTATTCAAAAAATAATTTTATACTGTCGCAAATTCTAATTACGCCAGGGATTGCCTTTTCTATAGTAAATTATTCAAAAAATTATTTTTTACTGTCGCAAATTTTAAGTGCGCCAGGGATTGCCTTTTCTATAGTAAATTATTCAAAAAATAATTTTTTACTGTCGCAAATTTTAATTGCGCCAGGGATTGCCTTTTCTACAGTAAATTTTTCAATAAATAATTTTTTACTGTCGCAAATTCTAAGTGCGCCAGGGATTGCCTTTTCTATAGTAAATTATTCAAAAAATAATTTTCAACTGTCGCAAATTTTAATTACGCCAGGGATTGCCTTTTCTATAGTAAATTATTCAAAAAATAATTTTTTACTGTCGCAAATTTTAAATATCCCAGGGATTGCCTTTTCTATAGTAAATTATTCAAAAAATAATTTTATACTGTCGCAAATTATAATTACGCCAGGGATTGCCATTTCTATAGTAAATTATTCAAAAAATAATTTTATACTGTCGCAAATTCTAATTACGCCAGGGATTGCCTTTTCTATAGTAAATTATTCAAAAAATAATTTTTTACTGTCGCAAATTTTAAATACGCCAGGGATTGCCTTTTCTATAGTAAATTATTCAAAAAAAAATTTTTTACTGTCGCAAATTTTAAGTGCGCCAGGGATTGCCTTTTCTATAGTAAATTATTCAAAAAATAATTTTTTACTGTCGCAAATTTTAAGTGCGCCAGGGATTGCCTTTTCTGTAGTAAATTATTCAAAAAATAATTTTTTACTGTCGCAAATTTTAAATACGCCAGGGATTGCCTTTTCTATAGTAAATTATTCAAAAAATAATTTTTTACTGTCGCAAATTTTAAGTGCGCCAGGGATTGCCTTTTCTGTAGTAAATTATTCAAAAAATAATTTTTTACTGTCGCAAATTTTAAATACGCCAGGGATTGCCTTTTCTATAGTAAATTATTCAAAAAATAATTTTTTACTGTCGCAA
Source organism: Dioctria linearis (assembly GCA_963930735.1). Taxonomy (NCBI): domain Eukaryota; kingdom Metazoa; phylum Arthropoda; class Insecta; order Diptera; family Asilidae; genus Dioctria; species Dioctria linearis. The sequence goes on from CAWVNZ010002025.1 coordinate 14,101, forward strand.
ATTTTAAGTGCGCCAGGGATTGCCTTTTCTATAGTAAATTATTCAAAAAATAATTTTCAACTGTCGCAAATTTTAATTGCGCCAGGGATTGCCTTTTCTATAGTAAATTATTCAAAAAATAATTTTCAACTGTCGCAAATTTTAATTGCGCCAGGGATTGCCTTTTCTATAGTAAATTATTCAAAAAATAATTTTATACAGTCGCAAATTTTAAATACGCCAGGGATTGCCTTTTCTATAGTAAATTATTCAAAAAATAATTTTCAACTGTCGCAAATTTTAATTACGCCAGGGAATGCCTTTTCTATATTTAATTTTTCAAAAAAAAATTTCTACTGTCGCAAATTTTAATTACACCAGGGATTGCCTTTTCTATAGTAAATTTTTCAAAAAATAATTTTTTACTGTCGCAAATTTTAATTGCGCCAGGGATTGCCTTTTCTATAGTAAATTATTCAAAAAATAATTTTCTACTGTCGCAAATTTTAATTATGCCAGGGATTGCCTTTTCTATAGTAAATTATTCAAAAAATAATTTTTTACTATCGCAAATTTCAAATCCGCCAGGGATTGCCTTTTCTATAGTAAATTATTCAAAATATTAATTTTTTACTGTCGCAAATTTTAATTACGCCAGGAATTGCCTTTTCTATATTAAACTATTCAAAAAATAATTTTCTACTGTCGCAAATTTTAATTACGCCAGGGATTGCCTTTTCTATAGTAAATTATTCAAAAAATAATTTTATACTGTCGCAAATTTTAATTACGCCAGGGATTGCCTTTTCTATAGTAAATTATTCAAAAAATAATTTTTTACTGTCGCAAATTTTAATTGCGCCAGGGATTGCCTTTTCTATAGTAAATTATTCAAAAAATAATTTTATACTATCGCAAATTTCAAATCCGCCAGGGATTGCCTTTTCTATAGTAAATTATTCAAAATATTAATTTTCTACTGTCGCAAATTTTAATTACGCCAGGGATTGCCTTTTCTATAGTATATTATTCAAAAAATAATTTTCAACTGTCGCAAATTTTAATTAGGACAGGGATTGCCTTTTCTGTAGTAAAATATTCAAAAAATAATTTTAAACTATCGCAAATTTCAAATCCGCCAGGGTTTGCCTTTTCTATAGTAAATTATTCAAAATATTAATTTTCTACTGTCGCAAATTTTAATTACGCCAGGGATTGCCTTTTCTATAGTATATTATTCAAAAAATAATTTTCAACTGTCGCAAATTTTAATTAGGACAGGGATTGCCTTTTCTGTAGTAAATTATTCAAAAATAATTTTTTACTATCGCAAATTTCAAATCCGCCAGGGATTGCCTTTTCTATAGTAAATTATTCAAAATATTAATTTTTTACTGTCGCAAATTTTAATTACGCCAGGGATTGCCTTTTCTATATTAAATTATTAAAAAAATAATTTTCTACTGTCGCAAATTTTAAATATCCCAGGGATTGCCTTTTCTATAGAAAATTATTCAAAAAATAATTTTTTACTGTCGCAAATTTTAAATATCCCAGGGATTGCCTTTTCTATACTAAATTATTCAAAAAATAATTTTCTACTGTCGCAAATTTTAATTACGCCAGGGATTGCCTTTTCTATAGTAAATTATTCAAAAAATAATTTTTTACTGTCGCAAATTTTAATTGCGCCAGGGATTGCCTTTTCTATAGTAAATTATTCAAAAAATAATTTTATACTATCGCAAATTTCAAATCCGGCAGGGATTGCCTTTTCTATAGTAAATTATTCAAAATATTAATTTTCTACTGTCGCAAATTTTAATTACGCCAGGGATTGCCTTTTCTATAGTATATTATTCAAAAAATAATTTTCTACTGTCGCAAATTTTAATTACGCCAGGGATTGCCTTTTCTATAGTAAATTTTGCAAAAAAATAATTTTCTACTGTCGCAAATTTTAATTACGCCAGGGATTGCATTTTCTATAGTAAATTATTCAAAAAATAATTTTCTACTGTCGCAAATTTTAATTACGCCAGGGATTGCCTTTTCTATAGTAAATTATTCAAAAAATAATTTTTTACTGTCGCAAATTTTAAGTGCGCCAGGGATTGCCTTTTCTATAGTAAATTATTCAAAAAATAATTTTTTACTGTCGCAAATTTTAATTGCGCCAGGGATTGCCTTTTCTACAGTAAATTTTTCAATAAATAATTTTTTACTGTCGCAAATTTTAAGTGCGCCAGGGATTGCCTTTTCTATAGTAAATTATTCAAAAAATAATTTTCAACTGTCGCAAATTTTAATTACGCCAGGGATTGCCTTTTCTATAGTAAATTATTCAAAAAATAATTTTTTACTGTCGCAAATTTTAAATATCCCAGGGATTGCCTTTTCTATAGTAAATTATTCAAAAAATAATTTTATACTGTCGCAAATTTTAATTACGCCAGGGATTGCCTTTTCTATAGTAAATTATTCAAAAAATAATTTTATACTGTCGCAAATTCTAATTACGCCAGGGATTGCCTTTTCTATAGTAAATTATTCAAAAAATAATTTTTTACTGTCGCAAATTTTAAATACGCCAGGGATTGCCTTTTCTATAGTAAATTATTCAAAAAATAATTTTTTACTGTCGCAAATTTTAAGTGCGCCAGGGATTGCCTTTTCTATAGTAAATTATTCAAAAAATAATTTTTTACTGTAGAAAATTTTAAGTGCGCCAGGGATTGCCTTTTCTGTAGTAAATTATTCAAAAAATAATTTTTTACTGTCGCAAATTTTAAATACGCCAGGGATTGCCTTTTCTATAGTAAATTATTCAAAAAATAATTTTTTACTGTCGCAAATTTTAAGTGCGCCAGGGATTGCCTTTTCTATAGTAAATTATTCAAAAAATAATTTTCAACTGTCGCAAATTTTAATTGCGCCAGGGATTGCCTTTTCTATAGTAAATTATTCAAAAAATAATTTTCAACTGTCGCAAATTTTAATTGCGCCAGGGATTGCCTTTTCTATAGTAAATTATTCAAAAAATAATTTTATACTGTCGCAAATTTTAAATACGCCAGGGATTGCCTTTTCTATAGTAAATTATTCAAAAAATAATTTTCAACTGTCGCAAATTTTAATTACGCCAGGGAATGCCTTTTCTATATTAAATTTTTCAAAAATAATTTTCTACTATCGCAAATTTTAATTACACCAGGGATTGCCTTTTCTATAGTAAATTTTCAAAAAATAATTTTTTACTGTCGCAAATTTTAAATATCCCAGGGATTGCCTTTTCTATAGTAAATTATTCAAAAAATAATTTTCTACTGTCGCAAATTTTAATTACGCCAGGGATTGCCTTTTCTATAGTAAATTTTGCAAAAAAATAATTTTTTACTGTCGCAAATTTTAAATATCCCAGGGATTGCCTTTTCTATAGTAAATTATTCAAAAAATAATTTTTTACTGTCGCAAATTTTAAATATCCCAGGGATTGCCTTTTCTATAGTAAATTATTCAAAAAATAATTTTCTACTGTCGCAAATTTTAATTACGCTAGGGATTGCCTTTTTTATAGTAAATTATTCAAAAAATAATTTTTTACTGTCGCAAATTTTAATTGCGCCAGGGATTGCCTTTTCTATAGTAAATTATTCAAAAAATAATTTTCTACTGTCGCAAATTTTAATTGCGCCAGGGATTGCCTTTTCTATAGTAAATTATTCAAAAAATAATTTTCTACTGTCGCAAATTTCAAATCCGCCAGGGATTGCCTTTTCTATAGTAAATTATTCAAAAAATAATTTTCTACTGTCGCAAATTTTAATTATGCCAGGGATTGCCTTTTCTATAGTAAATTATTCAAAAAATAATTTTTTACTATCGCAAATTTCAAATCCGCCAGGGATTGCCTTTTCTATAGTAAATTATTCAAAATATTAATTTTTTACTGTCGCAAATTTTAATTACGCCAGGGATTGCCTTTTCTATATTAAAATATTCAAAAAATAATTTTCTACTGTCGCAAATTTTAATTACGCCAGGGATTGCCTTTTCTATAGTAAATTATTCAAAAAATAATTTTATACTGTCGCAAATTTTAATTACGCCAGGGATTGCCTTTTCTATAGTAAATTATTCAAAAAATAATTTTTTACTGTCGCAAATTTTAAATATCCCAGGGATTGCCTTTTCTATACTAAATTATTCAAAAAATAATTTTCTACTGTCGCAAATTTTAATTACGCCAGGGATTGCCTTTTCTATAGTAAATTATTCAAAAAATAATTTTTTACTGTCGCAAATTTAATTGCGCCAGGGATTGCCTTTTCTATAGTAAATTATTCAAAAAATAATTTTATACTATCGCAAATTTCAAATCCGCCAGGGATTGCCTTTTTATAGTAAATTATTCAAAATATTAATTTTCTACTGTCGCAAATTTTAATTACGCCAGGGATTGCCTTTTCTATAGTATATTATTCAAAAAATAATTTTCAACTGTCGCAAATTTTAATTAGGACAGGAATTGCCTTTTCTGTAGTAAATTATTCAAAAATAATTTTTTACTATCGCAAATTTCAAATCCGCCAGGGATTGCCTTTTCTATAGTAAATTATTCAAAATATTAATTTTTTACTGTCGCAAATTTTAATTACGCCAGGGATTGCCTTTTCTATATTAAATTATTCAAAAAATAATTTTCTACTGTCGCAAATTTTAAATATCCCAGGGATTGCCTTTTCTATAGTAAATTATTGAAAAAATAATTTTTTACTGTCGCAAATTTTAATTGCGCCAGGGATTGCCTTTTCTATAGTAAATTATTCACAAAATAATTTTCTACTGTCGCAAATTTCAAATCCGCCAGGGATTGCATTTTCTATAGTAAATTATTCAAAAAATAATTTTCTACTGTCGCAAATTTTAATTACGCCAGGGATTGCCTTTTCTATAGTAAATTATTCAAAAAATAATTTTCTACTGTCGCAAATTTTAAATATCCCAGGGATTGCCTTTTCTATAGTAAATTATTCAAAAAATAATTTTTTACTATCGCAAATTTCAAATCCGCCAGGGATTGCCTTTTCTATAGTAAATTATTCAAAATATTAATTTTCTACTGTCGCAAATTTTAATTACGCCAGGGATTGCCTTTTTTATAGTAAATTTTGCAAAAAAATAATTTTCTGCTGTCGCAAATTTTAAATATCCCAGGGATTGCCTTTTCTGTAGTAAATTATTCAAAAAATAATTTTATACTGTCGCAAATTTTAATTACGCCAGGGCTTGCCTTATCTATAGTAAATTATTCAAAAAAATAATTTTTTACTGTCGCAAATTTTAAATATCCCAGGGATTGCCTTTTCTATAGTAAATTATTCAAAAACTAATTTTTTACTATCGCAAATTTCAAATCCGCCAGGGATTGCCTTTTCTACAGTAAATTATTCAAAATATTAATTTTTTACTGTCGCAAATTTTAATTACGCCAGGGATTGCCTTTTCTATATTAAATTATTCAAAAAATAATTTTCTACTGTCGCAAATTTTAAATATCCCAGGGATTGCCTTTTCTATAGTAAATTATTGAAAAAATAATTTTTTACTGTCGCAAATTTTAATTGCGCCAGGGATTGCCTTTTCTATAGTAAATTATTCACAAAATAATTTTCTACTGTCGCAAATTTCAAATCCGCCAGGGATTGCCTTTTCTATAGTAAATTATTCAAAAAATAATTTTCTACTGTCGCAAATTTTAATTTAGCCAGGTATTGCCTTTTCTATAGTAAATTATTCAAAAAATAATTTCCTACTGTCGCAAATTTAATTACGCCAGGGATTGCCTTTTCTATAGTAAATTATTCAAAAAATAATTTTCTACTGTCGCAAATTTTAATTGCGCCAGGGATTGCCTTTTCTATAGTAAATTATTCAAAATATTAATTTTTTACTGTCGCAAATTTTAAATATCCCAGGGATTGCCTTTTCTATAGTAAATTTTGCAAAAATAATTTTCTACTGTCGCATATTTTAAATATCCCAGGGATTGCCTTTTCTATAGTAAATTATTCAAAAAATAATTTTATACTGTCGCAAATTTTAATTACGCCAGGGATTGCCTTTTCTATAGTAAATTATTCAAAAATAATTTTTTACTATCGCAAATTTCAAATCCGCCAGGGATTGCCTTTTCTACAGTAAATTATTCAAAATATTAATTTTTTACTGTCGCAAATTTTAAATATCCCAGGGATTGCCTTTTTATAGTAAATTATTCAAAAAATAATTTTATACTGTCGCAAATTTTAAATACGCCAGGGATTGCCTTTTCTATAGTAAATTATTCAAAAAATAATTTTCAACTGGCGCAAATTTCAAATCCGCCAGGGATTGCTTTTCTATAGTAAATTTTGCAAAAAATAATTTTTTACTGTCGAAAATTTTAATATCCCAGGGATTGCCTTTTCTATAGTAAATTATTCAAAAAATAATTTTCTACTGTCGCAAATTTTAATTACGCCAGGGATTGCCCTTTCTATAGTAAATTATTCAAAAAATAATTTTTTACTATCGCAAATTTTAATTGCGCCAGGGATTGCCTTTTCTATAGTAAATTATTCAAAAAATAATTTTTTACTGTCGCAAATTTTAAATATCCCAGGAATTGCCTTTTCTATAGTAAATTATTCAAAAAATAATTTTTTACTATCGCAAATTTCAAATCCGCCAGGGATTGCCTTTTCTATAGTAAATTATTCAAAATATTAATCTTTTACTCTCGCAAATTTTAATTACGCCAGGGATTGCCTTTTCTAAAGTAAATTATTCAAAAAATAATTTTCTACTGCCGCAAATTTTAATTACGCCAGGGATTGCCTTTTCTATAGTAAATTATTCAAAAAATAATTTTTTACTATCGCAAATTTCAAATCCGCCAGGGATTGCCTTTTCTATAGTAAATTATTCAAAATATTAATTTTTTACTGTCGCAAATTTTAATTACGCCAGGGATTGCCTTTTCTATAGTAAATTTTGCAAAAAAATAATTTTTTACTGTCGCAAATTTCAAATCCGCCAGGGATTGCCTTTTCTATAGTAAATTATTCAAAATATTAATTTTTTACTGTCGCAAATTTTAAATATCCCAGGGATTGCCTTTTCTATAGTAAATTATTCAAAAAATAATTTTGTACTGTCGCAAATTTTAAATACGCCAGGGATTGCCTTTTCTATAGTAAATTATTCAAAAAATACTTTTTTACTGTCGCAAATTTTAAATATCCCAGGGATTGCCTTTTCTATAGTAAATTATTCAAAAAATAATTTTCTACTGTCGCAAATTTTAATTACGCCAGGGATTGCCTTTTCTATAGTAAATTATTCAAAAAATAATTTTTTACTCTCACAAATTTTAATTTATTCAAAATATTAATTTTTTACTGTCGCAAATTTTAATTACGCCAGGGATTGCCTTTTCTATATTAAATTATTCAAAAAATAATTTTCTACGGTCGCAAATTTTTATTACGCCAGGGATTGCCTTTTCTGTAGTAAATTATTCAAAAAAATATTTTTTTTCCGTTGCAAATTTTAATTACGCCAGGGATTGCCTTTTCTATAGTAAATTTTTTTATTAAATTATTCAAAAAATAATTGTATACTGTCGCAAATTTTAATTGCGCCAGGGATTGCCTTTTCTACAGTAAATTATTCAAAAAATAATTTGCTACTGTCGCAAATTTTAAATACGCCAGGGATTGCCTTTTCTATAGTAAATTATTCAAAAAATAATTTTCTACTGTCGCAAATTTTAATTACGCCAGGGATTGGCTTTTCTACTGTCGCAAATTTTAATTACGCCAGGGATTGCCTTTTCTATAGTAAATTAATCAAAAAATAATTTTATACTGTCGCAAATTTTAAATACGCCAGGGATTGCCTTTTCTATAGTAAATTATTCAAAAAATAATTTTCTACTGTCGCAAATTTTAATTACGCCAGGGATTGCCTTTTCTATAGTAAATTATTCAAAAAATAATTTTTTACTGTCGCAAATTTTAATTACGCCAGGGATTGCCTTTTCTATAGTAAATTATTCAAAAAATAATTTTTACTATCGCAAATTTCAAATCCGCCAGGGATTGCCTTTTCTATAGTAAATTATTCAAAATATTAATTTTTTACTGTCGCAAATTTTAAATATCCCAGGGATTGCTTTTTTTTATGGTAAATTATCCAAAAAATAATTTTATACTGTCGCAAATTTTAATTACGCCAGGGATTGCCTTTTCTATAGTAAATTATTCAAAAAATAATTTTTTACTATCGCAAATTTCAAATCCGCCAGGGATTGCCTTTTCTATAGTAAATTATTCAAAATATTAATTTTTTACTGTCGCAAATTTTAAATATCCCAGGGATTGCCTTTTCTATAGTAAATTATTCAAAAAATAATTTTATACTGTCGCAAATTTTAAATACGCCAGGGATTGCCTTTTCTATAGTAAATTATTCAAAAAATAATTTTCAACTGTCGCAAATTTCAAATCCGCCAGGGATTGCCTTTTCTATAGTAAATTTTGCAAAAAATAATTTTTTACTGTCGCAAATTTTAAATAACCCAGGGATCGCCTTTTCTATAGTAAATTATTCAAAAAATAATTTTCTACTGTCGCAAATTTTAATTGCGCCAGGGATTGCCTTTTCTACAGTAAATTATTCAAAAAATAATTTGCTACTGTCGCAAATTTTAAATACGCCAGGGATTGCCTTTTCTATAGTAAATTATTCAAAAAATAATTTTCTACTGTCGCAAATTTTAATTACGCCAGTGATTGGCTTTTCTAACTGTCGCAAATTTTAATTACGCCAGGGATTGCCTTTTCTATAGTAAATTAATCAAAAATAATTTTATACTGTCGCAAATTTTAAATACGCCAGGGATTGCCTTTTCTATAGTAAATTATTCAAAAAATAATTTTCTACTGTCGCAAATTTTAATTACGCCAGGGATTGCCTTTTCTATAGTAAATTATTCAAAAAATCATTTTTTACTGTCGCAAATTTTAATTACGCCAGGGATTGCCTTTTCTATAGTAAATTATTCAAAAATAATTTTTTACTATCGCAAATTTCAATCCGCCAGGGATTGCCTTTTCTATAGTAAATTATTCAAAATATTAATTTTTTACTGTCGCAAATTTTAAATATCCCAGGGATTGCCTTTTCTATAGTAAATTATTCAAAAAATAATTTTGTACTGTCGCAAATTTTAAATACGCCAGGGATTGCCTTTTCTATAGTAAATTATTCAAAAAATAATTTTTTACTGTCGCAAATTTTAAATATCCCAGGGATTGCCTTTTCTATAGTAAATTATTCAAAAAATAATTTTCTACTGTCGCAAATTTTTATTACGCCAGGGATTGCCTTTTTCTATAGTAAATTATTCAAAAAATAATTTTTTACTGTCGCAAATTTTAATTGCGCCAGGGATTGCCTTTTCTATAGTAAATTATTCAAAAAATAATTTTCTACTGTCGCAAATTTTAATTGCGCCAGGGATTGCCTTTTCTATAGTAAATTATTCTAAAAATAATTTTCTACTGTCGCAAATTTTAATTACGCCAGAGATTGCCTTTTCTATAGTAAATTATTCAAAAAATAATTTTCTACTGTCGCAAATTTTAATTACGCCAGGATTGCCTTTTCTATAGTAAATTATTCAAAAATAATTTTTTACTATCGCAAATTTCAAATCCGCCAGGGATTGCCTTTTCTATAGTAAATTATTCAAAATATTAATTTTTTACTATCGCAAATTTTAATTACGCCAGGGATTGCCCTTTTCTATATTAAATTATTCAAAAAATAATTTTCTACTGTCGCAAATTTTAATTACGCCAGGGATTGCCTTTTCTATAGTAAATTATTCAAAAAATAATTTTTTTCCGTTGCAAATTTTAATTACGCCCAGGGATTGCCTTTTCTATAGTAAATTTTTCAAAAATAATTTTATACTGTCGCAAATTTTAAATACGCCAGGGATTGCCTTTTCTATAGTAAATTATTAAAAAAATAATTTTTTACTGTCGCAAATTTCAAATCCGCCAGGGATTGCCTTTTCTATAGTAATTTATTCAAAAAATAAATTTCAACTGTCGCAAATTTTAATTACGCCAGGGATTGCCTTTTCTATAGTAAATTATTCAAAAAATAATTTTATACTGTCGCAAATTTTAATTACGCCAGGGATTGCCTTTTCTATAGTAAATTATTCAAAAAATAATTTTCTACTGTCGCAAATTTTAATTACGCCAGGGATTGCCTTTTCTATAGTAAATTATTCAAACAATAATTTTCTACTGTCGCAAATTTTAATTACGCCAGGGATTGCCTTTTCTATAGTAAATTATTCAAAAAATAATTTTCTACTGTCGCAAATTTTAATTACGCCAGGGATTGCCTTTTCTATAGTAAATTATTCAAAAAATAATTTTCAACTGTCGCAAATTTTAATTGCGCCAGGGATTGCCTTTTCTATAGTAAATTATTCAAAAAATAATTTTTTACTGTCGCAAATTTCAAATCCGCCAGGATTGCCTTTTCTATAGTAAATTATTCAAAAAATAATTTTCTACTGTCGCAAATTTTAATTACGCCAGGGATTTCCTTTTCTATAGTAAATTATTCAAAAAATAATTGTATACTGTCGCAAATTTTAATTGCGCCAGGGATTGCCTTTTCTACAGTAAATTATTCAAAAAATAATTTTCTACTGTCGCAAATTTTAAATACGCCAGGGATTGCCTTTTCTATAGTAAATTATTCAAAAAATAATTTTCTACTGTCGCAAATTTTAATTACGCCAGGGATTGGCTTTTCTATAGTAAATTATTCAAAAAATAATTTTCTACTGTCGCAAATTTTAATTACGCCAGGTATTTCCTTTTCTATAGTAAATTATTCAAAAATAATTTTATATTGTCGCAAGTTTTAAATACGCCAGGGATTGCCTTTTCTATAGTAAATTATTCAAAAAATAATTTTTTACTGTCGCAAATTTCAAATCCGCCAGGGATTGCCTTTTCTATAGTAAATTATTCAAAAAATAATTTTCAACTGTCGCAAATTTTAATTACGCCAGGGATTGCCTTTTCTATAGTAAATTATTCAAAAAATAATTTTATACTGTCGCAAATTTTAATTACGCCAGGGATTGCCTTTTCTATAGTAAATTATTCAAAAAATAATTTTATACTGTCGCAAATTTTAATTGCGCCAGGGATTGCCTTTGCTATAGTAAATTATTCAAAAAAATATTTTTTTCCGTTGCAAATTTTAATTACGCCAGGGATTGCCTTTTCTATAGTAAATTTTTCAAAAATAATTTTATACTGTCGCAAATTTTAAATACGCCAGGGATTGCCTTTTATATAGTAAATTATTAAAAAAATAATTTTTTACTGTCGCAATTTTCAAATCCGCCAGGGATTGCCTTTTCTATAGTAAATTATTCAAAAATAATTTTCAACTGTCGCAAATTTTAATTACGCCAGGGATTACCTTTTCTATAGTAAATTATTCAAAAAATAATTTTATACTGTCGCAAATTTTAATTACGCCAGGGATTGCCTTTTCTATAGTAAATTATTCAAAAAATAATTTTATACTGTCGCAAATCTTAATTGCGTCAGGGATTGCCTTTGCTATAGTAAATTATTCAAAAAATAATTTTCTACTGTCGCAAATTTTAATTACGCCAGGGATTTCCTTTTCTATAGTAAATTATTCAAAAAATAATTTTCTACTGTCGCAAATTTTAATTACGCCAGGGATTGGCTTTTCTATAGTAAATTATTCAAAAAATAATTTTTTACTGTCGCAAATTTCAAATCCGCCAGGGATTGCCTTTTCTATAGTAAATTATTCAAAAAATAATTTTTTACTGTCGCAAATTTCAATCCGCCAGGGATTGCCTTTTCTATAGTAAATTATTCAAAAAATAATTTTCAACTGTCGCAAATTTTAATTACGCCAGGGATTGCCTTTTCTATAGTAAATTATTCAAAAAATAATTTTATACTGTCGCAAATTTTAATTACGCCAGGGATTGCCTTTTCTATAGTAAATTATTCAAACAATAATTTTCTACTGTCGCAAATTTTAATTACGCCAGAGATTGCCTTTTCTATAGTAAATTATTCAAAAAATAATTTTCTACTGTCGCAAATTTTAATTACGCCAGGGATTGCCTTTTCTATAGTAAATTATTCAAAAAATAATTTTCAACTGTCGCAAATTTTAATTGCGCCAGGGATTGCCTTTTCTATAGTAAATTATTCAAAAAATAATTTTTTACTGTCGCAAATTTCAAATCCGCCAGGGATTGCCTTTTCTATAGTAAATTATTCAAAAAATAATTTTCTACTGTCGCAAATTTTAATTACGCCAGGGATTTCCTTTTCTATAGTAAATTATTCAAAAAATAATTGTATACTGTCGCAAATTTTAATTGCGCCAGGGATTGCCTTTTCTACAGTAAATTATTCAAAAAATAATTTTCTACTGTCGCAAATTTTAATTACGCCAGGTATTGCCTTTTCTATAGTAAATTATTCAAAAAATAATTTTATACTGTCGCAAATTTTAAATACGCCAGGGATTGCCTTTTCTATAGTAAATTATTCAAAAAATAATTTTCTACTGTCGCAAATTTTAATTACGCCAGGGATTGCCTTTTCTATAGTAAATTATTCAAAAAATAATTTTTTACTGTCGCAAATTTTAATTGCGCCAGGGATTGCCTTTTCTATAGTAAATTATTCAAAAAATAATTTTTTACTGTCGCAAATTTCAAATCCGCCAGGGATTGCCTTTTCTATAGTAAATTATTCAAAAAATAATTTTCAACTGTCGCAAATTTTAATTACGCCAGGGATTGCCTTTTCTATAGTAAATTATTCAAAAAATAATTTTTTACTGTCGCAAATTTTAATTACGCCAGGGATTGCCTTTTCTATAGTAAATTATTCAAAAAATAATTTTATACTGTCGCAAATTTTAATTGCGCCAGGGATTGCCTTTGCTATAGTAAATTATTCAAAAAATATTTTTTTTCCGTTGCAAATTTTAATTACGCCAGGGATTGCCTTTTCTATAGTAAATTTTTCAAAAAATAATTTTATACTGTCGCAAATTTTAAATACGCCAGGGATTGCCTTTTCTATAGTAAATTATTAAAAAAATAATTTTTTACTGTCGCAATTTTCAAATCCGCCAGGGATTGCCTTTTCTATAGTAAATTATTCAAAAATAATTTTCAACTGTCGCAAATTTTAATTACGCCAGGGATTACCTTTTCTATAGTAAATTATTCAAAAAATAATTTTATACTGTCGCAAATTTTAATTACGCCAGGGATTGCCTTTTCTATAGTAAATTATTCAAAAAATAATTTTATACTCTCGCAAATTTTAATTGCGCCAGGGATTGCCTTTGCTATAGTAAATTATTCAAAAAATAATTTTATACTGTCGCAAATTTTAATTACGCCAGGGATTGCCTTTTTATAGTAAATTATTCAAACAATAATTTTCTACTGTCGCAAATTTTAATTACGCCAGGGATTGCCTTTTCTATAGTAAATTATTCAAAAAATAATTTTCTACTGTCGCAAATTTTAATAACGCCAGGGATTGCCTTTTCTATAGTAAATTATTCAAAAAATAATTTTCAACTGTCGCAAATTTTAATTGCACCAGGCATTGCCTTTTCTATAGTAAATTATTCAAAAAATAATTTTTTACTGTCGCAAATTTCAAATCCGCCAGGGATTGCCTTTTCTATAGTAAATTATTCAAAAAATAATTTTCTACTGTCGCAAATTTTAATTACGCCAGGGATTTCCTTTTCTATAGTAAATTATTCAAAAAATAATTGTATACTGTCGCAAATTTTAATTGCGCCAGGGATTGCCTTTTCTACAGTAAATTATTCAAAAAATAATTTTCTACTGTCGCAAATTTTAAATACGCCAGGGATTGCCTTTTCTATAGTAAATTATTCAAAAATAATTTTCTACTGTCGCAAATTTTAATTACGCCAGGGATTGGCTTTTCTATAGTAAATTATACAAAAAATAATTTTCTACTGTCGCAAATTTTAATTACGCTAGGGATTGCCTTTTCTATAGTAAATTATTCAAAAAATAATTTTATACTGTCGCAAATTTTAAATACGCCAGGGATTGCCTTTTCTATAGTAAATTATTCAAAAAATAGTTTTCTACTGTCGCAAATTTTAACTACTCCAGGGATTGCCTTTTCTATAGTAAATTATTCAAAAAATAATTTTTTACTGTCGCAAATTTTAATTGCGCCAGGGATTGCCTTTTCTATAGTAAATTATTCAAAAAATAATTTTCAACTGTCGCAAATTTTAATTACGCCAGGGATTGCCTTTTCTATATTAAATTATTCAAAAAATAATTTTCTACTCTCGCAAATTTTAATTACGCCAGGGATTGCCTTTTCTATAGTAAATTATTCACAATATTAATTTTTTACTGTCGCAAATTTTAATTACGCCAGGCATTGCCTTTTCTATAGTAAATTATTCAAAAAATAATTTTTTACTGTCGCAAATTTCAAATCCGCCAGGGATTGCCTTTTCTATAGTAAATTATTCAAAAAATAATTTTCTACTGTCGCAAATTTTAATTACGCCAGGGATTTCCTTTTCTATAGTAAATTATTCAAAAAATAATTGTATACTGTCGCAAATTTTAATTGCGCCAGGGATTGCCTTTTCTACAGTAAATTATTCAAAAAATAATTTTCTACTGTCGCAAATTTTAAATACGCCAGGGATTGCCTTTTCTATAGTAAATTATTCAAAAATAATTTTCTACTGTCGCAAATTTTAATTACGCCAGGGATTGGCTTTTCTATAGTAAATTATTCAAAAAATAATTTTATACTGTCGCAAATTTTAATTACGCCAGGGATTGCCTTTTCTATAGTAAATTATTCAAAAAATAATTTTATACTCTCGCAAATTTTAATTGCGCCAGGGATTGCCTTTGCTATAGTAAATTATTCAAAAAATAATTTTATACTGTCGCAAATTTTAATTACGCCAGGGATTGCCTTTTTATAGTAAATTATTCAAACAATAATTTTCTACTGTCGCAAATTTTAATTACGCCAGGGATTGCCTTTTCTATAGTAAATTATTCAAAAAATAATTTTCTACTGTCGCAAATTTTAATAACGCCAGGGATTGCCTTTTCTATAGTAAATTATTCAAAAAATAATTTTCAACTGTCGCAAATTTTAATTGCACCAGGCATTGCCTTTTCTATAGTAAATTATTCAAAAAATAATTTTTTACTGTCGCAAATTTCAAATCCGCCAGGGATTGCCTTTTCTATAGTAAATTATTCAAAAAATAATTTTCTACTGTCGCAAATTTTAATTACGCCAGGGATTTCCGTTTCTATAGTAAATTATTCAAAAAATAATTGTATACTGTCGCAAATTTTAATTGCGCCAGGGATTGCCTTTTCTACAGTAAATTATTCAAAAAATAATTTTCTACTGTCGCAAATTTTAAATACGCCAGGGATTGCCTTTTCTATAGTAAATTATTCAAAAATAATTTTCTACTGTCGCAAATTTTAATTACGCCAGGGATTGGCTTTTCTATAGTAAATTATACAAAAAATAATTTTCTACTGTCGCAAATTTTAATTACGCTAGGGATTGCCTTTTCTATAGTAAATTATTCAAAAAATAATTTTATATTGTCGCAAATTTTAAATACACCAGGGATTGCCTTTTCTATAGTAAATTATTCAAAAAATAATTTTCTACTGTCGCAAATTTTAACTACTCCAGTGATTGCCTTTTCTATAGTAAATTATTCAAAAAATAATTTTTTACTGTCGCAAATTTTAATTGCGCCAGGGATTGCCTTTTCTATAGTAAATTATTCAAAAAATAATTTTCAACTGTCGCAAATTTTAATTACGCCAGGGATTGCCTTTTCTATATTAAATTATTCAAAAAATAATTTTCTACTCTCGCAAATTTTAATTACGCCAGGGATTGCCTTTTCTATAGTAAATTATTCACAATATTAATTTTTTACTGTCGCAAATTTTAATTACGCCAGGCATTGCCTTTTCTATAGTAAATTATTCAAAAAATAATTTTTTACTGTCGCAAATTTCAAATCCGCCAGGGATTGCCTTTTCTATAGTAAATTATTCAAAAAATAATTTTCTACTGTCGCAAATTTTAATTACGCCAGGGATTTCCTTTTCTATAGTAAATTATTCAAAAAATAATTGTATACTGTCGCAAATTTTAATTGCGCCAGGGATTGCCTTTTCTACAGTAAATTATTCAAAAAATAATTTTCTACTGTCGCAAATTTTAAATACGCCAGGGATTGCCTTTTCTATAGTAAATTATTCAAAAATAATTTTCTACTGTCGCAAATTTTAATTACGCCAGGGATTGGCTTTTCTATAGTAAATTATTCAAAAAATAATTTTATACTGTCGCAAATTTTAAATACGCCAGGGATTGCCTTTTCTATATTAAATTATTCAAAAAATAATTTTCTACTTTCGCAAATTTTAATTACGCCAGGGATTGCCTTTTCTATAGTAAATTATTCAAAAAATAATTTTTTACTGTCGCAAATTTTAAATACGCCAGGGATTGCCTTTTCTATAGTAAATTATTCAAAAAATAATTTTCTACTGTCGCAAATTTTAACTACTCCAGGGATTGCCTTTTCTATAGTAAATTATTCAAAAAATAATTTTCAACTGTCGCAAATTTTAATTACGCCAGGGATTGCCTTTTCTATAGTAAATTATTCAAAAAATAATTTTTTACTGTCGCAAATTTTAATTACGCCAGGGATTGCCTTTTCTATAGTAAATTATTCAAAAAATAATTTTATACTGTCGCAAATTTTAATTGCGCCAGGGATTGCCTTTGCTATAGTAAATTATTCAAAAAATATTTTTTTTCCGTTGCAAATTTTAATTACGCCAGGGATTGCCTTTTCTATAGTAAATTTTTCAAAAAATAATTTTATACTGTCGCAAATTTTAAATACGCCAGGGATTGCCTTTTCTATAGTAAATTATTAAAAAAATAATTTTTTACTGTCGCAATTTTCAAATCCGCCAGGGATTGCCTTTTCTATAGTAAATTATTCAAAAATAATTTTCAACTGTCGCAAATTTTAATTACGCCAGGGATTACCTTTTCTATAGTAAATTATTCAAAAAATAATTTTATACTGTCGCAAATTTTAATTACGCCAGGGATTGCCTTTTCTATAGTAAATTATTCAAAAAATAATTTTATACTCTCGCAAATTTTAATTGCGCCAGGGATTGCCTTTGCTATAGTAAATTATTCAAAAAATAATTTTATACTGTCGCAAATTTTAATTACGCCAGGGATTGCCTTTTTATAGTAAATTATTCAAACAATAATTTTCTACTGTCGCAAATTTTAATTACGCCAGGGATTGCCTTTTCTATAGTAAATTATGCAAAAAATAATTTTCTACTGTCGCAAATTTTAATAACGCCAGGGATTGCCTTTTCTATAGTAAATTATTCAAAAAATAATTTTCAACTGTCGCAAATTTTAAATGCACCAGGCATTGCCTTTTCTATAGTAAATTATTCAAAAAATAATTTTTTACTGTCGCAAATTTCAAATCCGCCAGGGATTGCCTTTTCTATAGTAAATTATTCAAAAAATAATTTTCTACTGTCGCAAATTTTAATTACGCCAGGGATTTCCTTTTCTATAGTAAATTATTCAAAAAATAATTGTATACTGTCGCAAATTTTAATTGCGCCAGGGATTGCCTTTTCTACAGTAAATTATTCAAAAAATAATTTTCTACTGTCGCAAATTTTAAATACGCCAGGGATTGCCTTTTCTATAGTAAATTATTGAAAAATAATTTTCTACTGTCGCAAATTTTAATTACGCCAGGGATTGGCTTTTCTATAGTAAATTATACAAAAAATAATTTTCTACTGTCGCAAATTTTAATTACGCTAGGGATTGCCTTTTCTATAGTAAATTATTCAAAAAATAATTTTATACTGTCGCAAATTTTAAATACGCCAGGGATTGCCTTTTCTATAGTAAATTATTCAAAAAATAATTTTCTACTGTCGCAAATTTTAACTACTCCAGGGATTGCCTTTTCTATAGTAAATTAATCAAAAAATAATTTTTTACTGTCGCAAATTTTAATTGCGCCAGGGATTGCCTTTTCTATAGTAAATTATTCAAAAAATAATTTTCAACTGTCGCAAATTTTAATTACGCCAGGGATTGCCTTTTCTATATTAAATTATTCAAAAAATAATTTTCTACTCTCGCGAATTTTAATTACGCCAGGGATTGCCTTTTCTATAGTAAATTATTCACAATATTAATTTTTTACTGTCGCAAATTTTAATTACGCCAGCGATTGCCTTTTCTATAGTAAATTATTCAAAAAATAATTTTTTACTATCACAAATTTCAAATCCTCCAGGGATTGCCTTTTCTATAGTAAATTATTCAAAATATTAATTTTTTACTGTCGCAAATTTTAATTAAGCCAGGGATTGCCTTTTCTATATTAAATTATTCAAAAAATAATTGTCTACTGTCGCAAATTTTAATTACGCCAGGGATTGCCTTTTCTATAGTAAATTTTTCAAAAAATAATTTTTTACTGTCGCAAATTTTAAATATCCCAGGGATTGCCTTTTCTATAGTAAATTATTCAAAAAATAATTTTCTACTGTCGCAAATTTTAATTACGCCAGGGATTGCCTTTTCTATAGTAAATTTTGCAAAAAAATAATTTTTTACTGTCGCAAATTTCAAATCCGCCAGGGATTGCCTTTTCTATAGTAAATTATTCAAAATATTAATGTTTTACTGTCGCAAATTTTAAATATCCCAGGGATTGCCTTTTCTATAGTAAATTATTCAAAAAATAATTTTATACTGTAGCAAATTTTAAATACGCCAGGGATTGCCTTTTCTATAGTAAATTATTCAAAAAATAATTTTTTACTGTCGCAAATTTTAAATATCCCAGGGATTGCCTTTTCTATAGTAAATTATTCAAAAAATAATTTTCTACTGTCGAAAATTTTAATTACGCCAGGGATTGCCTTTTCTATAGTAAATTATTCAAAAAATAATTTTTTACTGTCGCAAATTTTAATTGCGCTAGGGATTGCCTTTTCTATAGTAAATTATTCAAAAAATAATTTTCTACTGTCGCAAATTTTATTTGCGCCAGGGATTGCCTTTTCTATAGTAAATTATTCAAAAAATAATTTTCTACTGTCGCAAATTTCAAATCCGCCAGGGATTGCCTTTTCTATAGTAAATTATTCAAAAAATAATTTTCTACTGTCGGAAATTTTAATTACGCCAGGGATTGCCTTTTCTATAGTAAATTATTCAAAAAATAATTTTCTACTGTCGCAAATTTTAATTACGCCAGGGATTGCCTTTTCTATAGTAAATTATTCAAAAAATAATTTTTTACTATCGCAAATTTCAAATCCGCCAGGGATTGCCTTTTCTATAGTAATTTATTCATAATATTAATTTTTTACTGTCGCAAATTTTAATTACGCCAGGGATTGCCTTTTCTATAGTAAATTATTCAAAAAATAATTTTATACTGTCGCAAATTTTAATTATGCCCGGGATTACCTTTCCAATAGTAAATTATTCAAACAATAATTTTCTACTGTCGCAAATTTTAATTACGCCAGGGATTGCCTTTTCTATAGTAAATTATTCAAAAAATAATTTTCTACTGTCGCAAATTTTAATTACGCCAGGGATTGCCTTTTCTATAGTAAATTATTCAAAAAATAATTTTCAACTGTCGCAAATTTTAATTGCGCCAGGGATTGCCTTTTCTATAGTAAATTATTCAAAAAATAATTTTTTACTGTCGCAAATTTCAAATCCGCCAGGGATTGCCTTTTCTATAGTAAATAATTCAAAAAATAATTTTCTACTGTCGCAAATTTTAATTACGCCAGGGATTTCCTTTTCTATAGTAAATTATTCAAAAAATAATTGTAATAATTTTCTACTGTCGCAAATTTTAATTACGCCAGGGATTTCCTTTTCTATAGTAAATTATTCAAAAAATAATTGTAATAATTGCAAATTTTAATTGCGCCAGGGATTGCCTTTTCTACAGTAAATTATTCAAAAAATAATTTTCTACTGTCGCAAATTTTAAATACGCCAGTGATTGCCTTTTCTATAGTAAATTATTCAAAAAATAATTTTCTACTGTCGCAAATTTTAATTACGCCAGGGATTGGCTTTTCTATAGTAAATTATTCAAAAAATAATTTTCTACTGTCGCAAATTTTAATTACGCCAGGTATTGCCTTTTCTATAGTAAATTATTCAAAAAATAATTTTATACTGTCGCAAATTTTAAATACGCCAGGGATTGCCTTTTCTATAGTAAATTATTCAAAAA
Source organism: Dioctria linearis (assembly GCA_963930735.1). Classification (NCBI taxonomy): domain Eukaryota; kingdom Metazoa; phylum Arthropoda; class Insecta; order Diptera; family Asilidae; genus Dioctria; species Dioctria linearis. The sequence continues at coordinate 34,648 of CAWVNZ010002025.1, forward strand.
ATAATTTTCTACTGTCGCAAATTTTAATTACGCCAGGGATTGCCTTTTCTATAGTAAATTATTCAAAAAATAATTTTTTACTGTCGCAAATTTTAATTGCGCCAGGGATTGCCTTTTCTAAAGTAAATTATTCAAAAAATAATTTTTTACTGTCGCAAATTTCAAATCCGCCAGGGATTGCCTTTTCTATAGTAAATTATTCAAAAAATAATTTTCAACTGTCGCAAATTTTAATTACGCCAGGGATTGCCTTTTCTATAGTAAATTATTCAAAAAATGATTTTATACTGTCGCAAATTTTAATTACGCCAGGGATTGCCTTTTCTATAGTAAATTATTCAAAAAATAATTTTATACTGTCGCAAATTTTAATTGCGCCAGGGATTGCCTTTGCTATAGTAAATTATTCAAAAAATATTTTTTTTCCGTTGCAAATTTTAATTACGCCAGGGATTGCCTTTTCTATAGTAAATTTTTCAAAAAATAATTTTATACTGTCGCAAATTTTAAATACGCCAGGGATTGCCTTTTCTATAGTAAATTATTAAAAAAATAATTTTTTACTGTCGCAAATTTTAATTACGCCAGGGATTGGCTTTTCTATAGTAAATTATTCAAAAAATAATTTTCTACTGTCGCAAATTTTAATTATGCCAGGGATTGCCTTTTCTATAGTAAATTATTCAAAAAATAATTTTATACTGTCGCAAGTTTGAAATACGCCAGGGATTGCCTTTTCTATAGAAAATTATTCAAAAAATAATTTTCTACTGTCGCAAATTCTAATTACGCCAGGGATTGCCTTTTCTATAGTAAATTATTCAAAAAATAAGTTTTTACTGTCGCAAATTTTAATTGCGCCAGGGATTGCCTTTTCTATAGTAAATTATTCAAAAAATAATTTTCAACTGTCGCAAATTTTAATTACGCCAGGGATTGCCTTTTCTATATTAAATTATTCAAAAAATAATTTTCTACTCTCGCAAATTTTAATTACGCCAGGGACTGCCTTTTCTATAGTAAATTTTTCAAAAAATAATTTTTTCCTGTCGCAAATTTTAAATATCCCAGGGATTGCCTTTTCTATAGTAAATTTTGCAAAAAAATAATTTTTTACTGTCGCAAATTTTAAATATCCCAGGGATTGCCTTTTCTATAGTAAATTATTCAAAAAAATATGTTTTGCTGTCGCAAATTTTAAATATACCAGGGATTGCCTTTTCTATAGTAAATTATTCAAAAAATAATTTTCTACTGTCGCAAATTATTTTTTGAATAATTTACTATAGAAAAGGCAATCCCTGGCGCAATTAAAATTTGCGACAGTAGAAAATTATTTTTTGAATAATTTACTATAGAAAAGACAATCCCTGGCGGATTTGAAATTTGCGACAGTTGAAAATTATTTTTTGACTAATTTACTATAGAAAAGGCAATCCCTGGCGTAATTAAAATTTGCGACAGTAAAAAATTAATATTTTGAATAATTTACTAAAGAAAAGGCAATCCCTGGCGTAATTAAAATTTGCGACAGTAGAAAATTATTTTTTGAATAATTTACTATAGAAAAGGCAATCCCTGGCGTAATTAAAATTTGCGACAGTAGAAAATTATTTTTTGAATAATTTACTATAGAAAAGGCAATCCCTGGGATATTTAAAATTTGCGACAGTAAAAAATTATTTTTTGAATAATTTACTATAGAAAAGGCAATCCCTGGCGCAATTAAAATTTGCGACAGTTGAAAATTATTTTTTGAATAATTTACTATAGAAAAGCAATCCCTGGTGTAATTAAAATTTGCGACAGTATAAAATTATTTTTTGAATAATTTACTATAGAAAAGGCAATCCCTGGCGCACTTAAAATTTGCGATAATAAAAAATTATTTTTTGAATAATTTACTATAGAAAAGGCAATCCCTGAGATATTTAAAATTTGCGACAGTAAAAAATTATTTTTTGAATAATTTACTATAGAAAAGGCAATCCCTGGCGCAATTAAAATTTGCGACAGTTGAAAATTATTTTTTGAATAATTTACTATAGAAAAGGCAATCCCTGGCGTAATTAAAATTTGCGACAGTTGAACATTATTTTTTGAATAATTTACTATAGAAAAGGCAATCCCTGGCGTAATTAAAATTTGCGACAGTAGAAAATTATTTTTGAATAATTTACTATAGAAAAGGCAATCCCTGGGCTATTTAAAATTTGCGACAGTATAATATTATTTTTAGAATAATTTACTATAGAAAAGGCAATCCCTGGCGGATTTGAAATTTGCGACAGTAAAAAATTATTTTTTGAATAATTTACTATAGAAAAGGCAATCCCTGGCGTAATTAAAATTTGCGACAGTAGAAAATTATTTTTTGAATAATTTACTATAGAAAAGGCAATCCCTGGCGGATTTGAAATTTGCGACAGTAAAAAATTATTTTTTGAATAATTTACTATAGAAAAGGCAATCCCTGGCGTAATTAAAATTTGCGACAGTTGAAAATTATTTTTTGAATAATTTACTATAGAAAAGGCAATCCCTGGCGTAATTAAAATTTGCGACAGTAGAAAATTATTTTTTGAATAATTTACTATAGAAAAGGCAATCCCTGGCGGATTTGAAATTTGCGACAGTAACAAATTATTTTTTGAATAATTTACTATAGAAAAGGCAATCCCTGGCGTAATTAAAATTTGCGACAGTATAAACTTATTTTTTGAATAATTTACTATAGAATAGGCAATCCCTGGCCTATTTAAAATTTGCGACAGTAAAAAATTATTTTTTGAATAATTTACTATAGAAAAGGCAATCCCTGGCGCAATTAGAATTTGCGATAGTAAAAAATTATTTTTTGAATAATTTACTATAGAAAAGGCAATCCCTGGCGTAATTAAAATTTGCGACAGTAAAAAATTATTTTTTGAATAATTTACTATAGAAAAGTCAATCCGTAATTGCGTAATTAAAATTTGCGACAGTTGAAAATTATTTTTTGAATAATTTACTATAGAAAAAGCAATCCCTGGCGGATTTGAAATTTTCGACAGTTGAAAATTATTTTTTGAATAATTTACTATAGAAAAGGCAATCCCTGGCGTAATTAAAATTTGCGACAGTAAAAAATGAATATTTTGAATAATTTACTATAGAAAAGGCAATCCCTGGCGCAATTAAAATTTGCGACAGTAGAAAATTATTTTTTGAATAATTTACTATAGAAAAGGCAATCCCTGGCGTAATTAAAATTTGCGACAGTAGAAAATTATTTTTTGAATAATTTACTATAGAAAAGGCAATCCCTGGCGCAATTAGAATTTGCGATATTAAAAAATTATTTTTTGAATAATTTATTATAGAAAAGGCAATCCCTGGCGTAATTAAAATTTGCGACAGTATAAAATTATTTTTTGAATAATTTACTATAGAAAAGGCAATCCCTGAGATTTTTAAAATTTGCGACAGTAGAAAATTATTTTTTGCAAAATTTACTATAGAAAAGGCAATCCCTGGGATATTTAAAATTTGCGACAGTAAAAAATTATTTTTATGCAAAATTTAGTATAGAAAAGGCAATCCCTGGCGTATTTAAAATTTGCGACAGTAAAAAATTATTTTTTGAATAATTTACTATAGAAAAGGCAATCCCTGGCGCAATTAGAATTTGCGATAGTAAAAAATTATTTTTTGAATAATTTACTATAGAAAAGGCAATCCCTGGCGTAATTAAAATTTGCGACAGTATAAACTTATTTTTTGAATAATTTACTATAGAATAGGCAATCCCTGGCCTATTTAAAATTTGCGACAGTAGAAAATTATTTTTTGAATAATTTACTATAGAAAAGGCAATCCCTGGCGCAATTAGAATTTGCGATAGTAAAAAATTATTTTTTGAATAATTTATTATAGAAAAGGCAATCCCTGGTGTAATTAAAATTTGCGACAGTATAAAATTATTTTTTGAATAATTTACTATAGAAAAGGCAATCCCTGAAATTTTTAAAATTTGCGACAGTAAAAAATTATTTTTTTGCAAAATTTACTATAGAAAAGGCAATGCCTGGCGTAATTAAAATTTGCGACAGTTGAAAATTATTTTTTGAATAATTTACTATAGAAAAGGCAATCCCTGGCGTAATTAAAATTTGCGACAGTAGAAAATTATTTTTTGAATAATTTACTATAGAAAAGGCAATCCCTGGCGGATTTGAAATTTGCGACAGTAACAAATTATTTTTTGAATAATTTACTATAGAAAAGGCAATCCCTGGCGTAATTAAAATTTGCGACAGTATAAACTTATTTTTTGAATAATTTACTATAGAATAGGCAATCCCTGGCCTATTTAAAATTTGCGACAGTAAAAAGTTATTTTTTGAATAATTTACTATAGAAAAGGCAATCCCTTGCGCAAATAGAATTTGCGATAGTAAAAAATTATTTTTTGAATAATTTACTATAGAAAAGGCAATCCCTGGCGTAATTAAAATTTGCGAGAGTAAAAAATTATTTTTTGAATAATTTACTATAGAAAAGGCAATCCGTAATTGCGTAATTAAAATTTGCGACAGTTGAAAATTATTTTTTGAATAATTTACTATAGAAAAGGAAATCCCTGGCGGATTTGAAATTTGCGACAGTAAAAAATTATTTTTTGAATAATTTACTATAGAAAAGGCAATCCCTGGCGTCATTAAAATTTGCGACAGTAGATAATTATTTTTTGAATAATTTACTATAGAAAAGGCAATCCCTGGCGGATTTGAAATTTGCGACAGTAAAAAAATATTTTTTGAATAATTTACTATAGAAAAGGCAATCCCTGGCGTAATTAAAATTTGCGACAGTTGAAAATTATTTTTTGAATAATTTACTATAGAAAAGGCAATCCCTGGCGTAATTAAAATTTGCGACAGTAGAAAATTATTTTTTGGATAATTTACTATAGAAAAGGCAATCCCTGGCGGATTTTAAATTTGCGACAGTAACAAATTATTTTTTGAATAATTTACTATAGAAAAGGCAATCCCTGGCGTAATTAAAATTTGCGACAGTATAAACTTATTTTTTGAATAATTTACTATAGAATAGGCAATCCCTGGCCTATTTAAAATTTGCGACAGTAAAAAATTATTTTTTGAATAATTTACTATAGAAAAGGCAATCCCTGGCGCAATTAGAATTTGCGATAGTAAAAAATTATTTTTTGAATAATTTATTATAGAAAAGGCAATCCCTGGCGTAATTAAAATTTGCGACAGTATAAAATTATTTTTTGAATAATTTACTATAGAAAAGGCAATCCCTGAGATTTTTAAAATTTGCGACAGTAAAAAATTATTTTTTTGCAAAATTTACTATAGAAAAGGCAATCCTTGGCGTAATTAAAATTTGCGACAGTTGAAAATTATTTTTTGAATAATTTACTATAGAAAAGGCAATCCCTGGCGTAATTAAAATTTGCGACAGTAGAAAATTAATTTTTAATAATTTACTATAGAAAAGGCAATCCCTGGCGGATTGGAAATTTGCGACAGTAACAAATTATTTTTTGAATAATTTACTATAGAAAAGGCAATCCCTGGCGTAATTAAAATTTGCGACAGTATAAACTTATTTTTGAATAATTTACTATAGAATAGGCAATCCTGGCCTATTTAAAATTTGCGACAGTAAAAAATTATTTTTTGAATAATTTACTATAGAAAAGGCAATCCCTGGCGCAATTAGAATTTGCGATAGTAAAAAATTATTTTTTGAATAATTTACTATAGAAAAGGCAATCCCTGCTTAATTAAAATTTGCGACAGTAAAAAATTATTTTTTGAATAATTTACTATAGAAAAGGCAATCCGTAATTGCGTAATTAAAATTTGCGACAGTTGAAAATTATTTTTTGAATAATTTAACTATAGAAAAGGCAATCCCTGGCGGATTTAAAATTTTCGACAGTTGAAAATTATTTTTTGAATAATTTACTATAGAAAAGGCAATCCCTGGCGTAATTAAAATTTGCGACAGTAAAAAATTAATATTTTGAATAATTTACTATAGAAATGGCAATCCCTGGCGCAATTAAAATTTGCGACAGTAGAAAATTATTTTTTGAATAATTTACTATAGAAAAGGCAATCCCTGGCGTAATTAAAATTTGCGACAGTAGAAAATTATTTTTTGAATAATTTACTATAGAAAAGGCAATCCCTGGCGCAATTAGAATTTGCGATAGTAAAAAATTATTTTTTGAATAATTTATTATAGAAAAGGCAATCCCTGGCGTAATTAAAATTTGCGACAGTATAAAATTATTTTTTGAATAATTTACTATAGAAAAGGCAATCCCTGGCGTAATTAAAATTTGCGACAGTATAAACTTATTTTTTGAATAATTTACTATAGAATAGGCAATCCCTGGCCTATTTAAAATTTGCGACAGTAAAAAGTTATTTTTTTGAATAATTTACTATAGAAAAGGCAATCCCTTGCGCAATTAGAATTTGCGATAGTAAAAAATTATTTTTTGAATAATTTACTATAGAAAAGGCAATCCCTGGCGTAATTAAAATTTGCGAGAGTAAAAAATTATTTTTTGAATAATTTACTATAGAAAAGGCAATCCGTAATTGCGTAATTAAAATTTGCGACAGTTGAAAATTATTTTTTGAATAATTTACTATAGAAAAGGAAATCCCTGGCGGATTTGAAATTTGCGACAGTAAAAAATTATTTTTTTGAATAATTTACTATAGAAAAGGCAATCCCTGGCGTCATTAAAATTTGCGACAGTAGATAATTATTTTTTGAATAATTTACTATAGAAAAGGCAATCCCTGGCGGATTTGAAATTTGCGACAGTAAAAAAATATTTTTTGAATAATTTACTATAGAAAAGGCAATCCCTGGCGTAATTAAAATTTGCGACAGTTGAAAATTATTTTTTGAATAATTTACTATAGAAAAGGCAATCCCTGGCGTAATTAAAATTTGCGACAGTAGAAAATTATTTTTTGGATAATTTACTATAGAAAAGGCAATTCCTGGCGGATTTTAAATTTGCGACAGTAACAAATTATTTTTTGAATAATTTACTATAGAAAAGGCAATCCCTGGCGTAATTAAAATTTGCGACAGTATAAACTTATTTTTTGAATAATTTACTATAGAATAGGCAATCCCTGGCCTATTTAAAATTTGCGACAGTAAAAAATTATTTTTTGAATAATTTACTATAGAAAAGGCAATCCCTGAGATTTTTAAAATTTGCGACAGTAAAAAATTATTTTTTGCAAAATTTACTATAGAAAAGGCAATCCCTGGGATATTTAAAATTTGCGACAGTAAAAAATTATTTTTATGCAAAATTTAGTATAGAAAAGGCAATACCTGGCGTATTTAAAATTTGCGACAGTAAAAAATTATTTTTTGAATAATTTACTATAGAAAAGGCAATCCCTGGCGCAATTAGAATTTGCGATAGTAAAAAATTATTTTTTGAATAATTTACTATAGAAAAGGCAATCCCTGGCGTAATTAAAATTTGCGACAGTATAAACTTATTTTTTGAATAATTTACTATAGAATAGGCAATCCCTGGCCTATTTAAAATTTGCGACAGTAGAAAATTATTTTTTGAATAATTTACTATAGAAAAGGCAATCCCTGGCGCAATTAGAATTTGCGATAGTAAAAAATTATTTTTTGAATAATTTATTATAGAAAAGGCAATCCCTGGTGTAATTAAAATTTGCGACAGTATAAAATTATTTTTTGAATAATTTACTATAGAAAAGGCAATCCCTGAAATTTTTAAAATTTGCGACAGTAAAAAAATTATTTTTTTGCAAAATTTACTATAGAAAAGGCAATGCCTGGCGTAATTAAAATTTGCGACAGTTGAAAATTATTTTTTGAATAATTTACTATAGAAAAGGCAATCCCTGGCGTAATTAAAATTTGCGACAGTAGAAAATTATTTTTTGAATAATTTACTATAGAAAAGGCAATCCCTGGCGGATTTGAAATTTGCGACAGTAACAAATTATTTTTTGAATAATTTACTATAGAAAAGGCAATCCCTGGCGTAATTAAAATTTGCGACAGTATAAAACTTATTTTTTGAATAATTTACTATAGAATAGGCAATCCCTGGCCTATTTAAAATTTGCGACAGTAAAAAGTTATTTTTTGAATAATTTACTATAGAAAAGGCAATCCCTTGCGCAATTAGAATTTGCGATAGTAAAAAATTATTTTTTGAATAATTTACTATAGAAAAGGCAATCCCTGGCGTAATTAAAATTTGCGAGAGTAAAAAATTATTTTTTGAATAATTTACTATAGAAAAGGCAATCCGTAATTGCGTAATTAAAATTTGCGACAGTTGAAAATTATTTTTTGAATAATTTACTATAGAAAAGGAAATCCCTGGCGGATTTGAAATTTGCGACAGTAAAAAATTATTTTTTGAATAATTTACTATAGAAAAGGCAATCCCTGGCGTCATTAAAATTTGCGACAGTAGATAATTATTTTTTGAATAATTTACTATAGAAAAGGCAATCCCTGGCGGATTTGAAATTTGCGACAGTAAAAAAATATTTTTTGAATAATTTACTATAGAAAAGGCAATCCCTGGCGTAATTAAAATTTGCGACAGTTGAAAATTATTTTTTGAATAATTTACTATAGAAAAGGCAATCCCTGGCGTAATTAAAATTTGCGACAGTAGAAAATTATTTTTTGGATAATTTACTATAGAAAAGGCAATCCCTGGCGGATTTTAAATTTGCGACAGTAACAAATTATTTTTTGAATAATTTACTATAGAAAAGGCAATCCCTGGCGTAATTAAAATTTGCGACAGTATAAACTTATTTTTTGAATAATTTACTATAGAATAGGCAATCCCTGGCCTATTTAAAATTTGCGACAGTAAAAAATTATTTTTTGAATAATTTACTATAGAAAAGGCAATCCCTGGCGCAATTAGAATTTGCGATAGTAAAAAATTATTTTTTGAATAATTTATTATAGAAAAGGCAATCCCTGGCGTAATTAAAATTTGCGACAGTATAAAATTATTTTTTGAATAATTTACTATAGAAAAGGCAATCCCTGAGATTTTTAAAATTTGCGACAGTAAAAAATTATTTTTTTGCAAAATTTACTATAGAAAAGGCAATCCTTGGCGTAATTAAAATTTGCGACAGTTGAAAATTATTTTTTGAATAATTTACTATAGAAAAGGCAATCCCTGGCGTAATTAAAATTTGCGACAGTAGAAAATTAATTTTTAATAATTTACTATAGAAAAGGCAATCCCTGGCGGATTGGAAATTTGCGACAGTAACAAATTATTTTTTGAATAATTTACTATAGAAAAGGCAATCCCTGGCGTAATTAAAATTTGCGACAGTATAAACTTATTTTTTGAATAATTTACTATAGAATAGGCAATCCCTGGCCTATTTAAAATTTGCGACAGTAAAAAATTATTTTTTGAATAATTTACTATAGAAAAGGCAATCCCTGGCGCAATTAGAATTTGCGATAGTAAAAAATTATTTTTTGAATAATTTACTATAGAAAAGGCAATCCCTGGCTTAATTAAAATTTGCGACAGTAAAAAATTATTTTTTTGAATAATTTACTATAGAAAAGGCAATCCGTAATTGCGTAATTAAAATTTGCGACAGTTGAAAATTATTTTTTGAATAATTTACTATAGAAAAGGCAATCCCTGGCGGATTTAAAATTTTCGACAGTTGAAAATTATTTTTTGAATAATTTACTATAGAAAAGGCAATCCCTGGCGTAATTAAAATTTGCGACAGTAAAAAATTAATATTTTGAATAATTTACTATAGAAATGGCAATCCCTGGCGCAATTAAAATTTGCGACAGTAGAAAATTATTTTTTGAATAATTTACTATAGAAAAGGCAATCCCTGGCGTAATTAAAATTTGCGACAGTAGAAAATTATTTTTTGAATAATTTACTATAGAAAAGGCAATCCCTGGCGCAATTAGAATTTGCGATAGTAAAAAATTATTTTTTGAATAATTTATTATAGAAAAGGCAATCCCTGGCGTAATTAAAATTTGCGACAGTATAAAATTATTTTTTGAATAATTTACTATAGAAAAGGCAATCCCTGAGATTTTTAAAATTTGCGACAGTAGAAAATTATTTTTTGCAAAATTTACTATAGAAAAGGCAATCCCTGGGATATTTAAAATTTGCGACAGGAAAAAATTATTTTTTTGCAAAATTTACTATAGAAAAGGCAATCCCTGGCGTAATTAAAATTTGCGACAGTAAAAAATTATTTTTTGAATAATTTACTATAGAAAAGGCAATCCCTGGCGCAATTAGAATTTGCGATAGTAAAAAATTATTTTTTGAATAATTTACTATAGGAAAGGCAATCCCTGGCGTAATTAAAATTTGCGACAGTATAACATTATTTTTTGAATAATTTACTATAGAAAAGGCAATCCCTGGGATTTTTAAAATTTGCGACAGTAGAAAATTATTTTTTGAATAATTTACTATAGAAAAGGCAATCCCTGGCGCAATTAGAATTTGCGATAGTAAAAAATTATTTTTGGAATAATTTACTATAGAAAAGGCAATCCCTGGCGTAATTAAAATTTGCGAGAGTATAAAATTATTTTTTGAATAATTTACTGTAGAAAAGGCAATCCCTGGGATTTTTAAAATTTGCGACAGTAGAAAATTATTTTTGCAAAATTTACTATAGAAAAGGCAATCCCTGGGATATTTAAAATTTGCGACAGTAAAAAATTATTTTTTTTCAAAATTTACTATAGAAAAGGCAATCCCTGGCTTAATTAAAATTTGCGACAGTTGAAAATTATTTTTTGAATAATTTACTATAAAAAAGGCAATCCCTGGCGGATTTGAAATTTGCGATAGTAAAAAATTATTTTTGGAATAATTTACTATAGAAAAGGCAATCCTGGCGTAATTAAAATTTGCGACAGTATAAAATTATTTTTTGAATAATTTACTATAGAAAAGGCAATCCCTGAGATTTTTAAAATTTGCGACAGTAGAAAATTATTTTTTGCAAAATTTACTGTAGAAAAGGCAATCCCTGGGATATTTAAAATTTGCGAGAGTAAAAAATTATTTTTTTGCAAAATTTACTATAGAAAAGGCAATCCCTGGCGTAATTAAAATTTGCGACAGTAAAAAATTATTTTTTGAATAATTTACTATAGAAAAGGCAATCCCTGGCGCAATTAGAATTTGCGATAGTAAAAAATTATTTTTTGAATAATTTACTATAGAAAAGGCAATCCCTGGCGTAATTAAAATTTGCGACAGTATAACATTATTTTTTGAATAATTTACTATAGAAAAGGCAATCCCTGGGATTTTTAAAATTTGCGACAGTAGAAAATTATTTTTTGAATAATTTACTATAGAAAAGTCAATCCCTGGCGCAATTAGAATTTGCGATAGTAAAAAATTATTTTTGGAATAATTTACTATAGAAAAGGCAATCCCTGGCGTAATTAAAATTTGCGAGAGTATAAAATTATTTTTTGAATAATTTACTGTAGAAAAGGCAATCCCTGGCCTATTTAAAATTTGCGACAGTAAAAAATTATTTTTTGAATAATTTACTATAGAAAAGGCAATCCCTGGCGCAATTAGAATTTGCGATAGTAAAAAATTATTTTTGAATAATTTACTATAGAAAAGGCAATCCCTGGCGTAATTAAAATTTGCGACAGTAAAAAATTATTTTTTGAATAATTTACTATAGAAAAGGCAATCCGTAATTGCGTAATTAAAATTTCCGACAGTTGAAAATTATTTTTTGAATAATTTACTATAGAAAAGGCAATCCCTGGCGGATTTGAAATTTTCGACAGTTGAAAATTTCGACAGTTGAAAATTATTTTTTGAATAATTTACTATAGAAAAGGCAATCCCTGGCGTAATTAAAATTTGCGACAGTAAAAAATTAATATTTTGAATAATTTACTATAGAAAAGGCAATCCCTGGCGCAATTAAAATTTGCGACAGTAGAAAATTATTTTTTGAATAATTTACTATAGAAAAGGCAATCCCTGGCGTAATTAAAATTTGCGACAGTAGAAAATTATTTTTTGAATAATTTACTATAGAAAAGGCAATCCCTGGGATTTTTAAAATTTGCGACAGTAGAAAATTATTTTTTGCAAAATTTACTATAGAAAAGGCAATCCCCGGGATATTTAAAATTTGCGACAGTAAAAAATTATTTTTTTGCAAAATTTACTATAGAAAAGGCAATCCCTGGCGTAATTAAAATTTGCGACAGTTGAAAATTATTTTTTGAATAATTTACTATAAAAAAGGCAATCCCTGGCGGATTTGAAATTTGCGATAGTAAAAAATTATTTTTTGAATAATTTACTATAGAAAAGGCAATCCCTGGCGTAATTAAAATTTGCGACAGTAGAAAATTATTTTTTGACATAATTTACTATAGAAAAGGCAATCCCTGGCGCAATTAAAATTTGCGACAGTAGAAAATTATTTTTTGAATAATTTACTATAGAAAAGGCAATCCCTGGCGTAATTAAAATTTGCGACAGTAGAAAATTATTTTTTGAATAATTTACTATAGAAAAGGCAATCCCTGGCGTAATTAAAATTTGCGACAGTATAAAATCATTTTTTGAATAATTTACTATAGAAAAGGCAATCCCTGGCGCAATTAAAATTTGCGACAGTAAAAAATTACTTTTTGAATAATTTACTATAGAAAAGGCAATCCCTGGCGTAATTAAAATTTGCGACAGTAAAAAATTAATATTTTGAATAATTTACTATAGAAAAGTGCAATCCCTGGCGCAATTAAAATTTGCGACAGTAGAAAGTTATTTTTTGAATAATTTACTATAGAAAAGGCAATCCCTGGCGTATTTAAAATTTGCGACAGTAAAAAATTATTTTGTCAGAAATTTACTATAGAAAAGGCAATCCCTGGGATATTTAAAATTTGCGACAGTAAAAAATTATTTTTGAATAATTTACTATAGAAAAGGCAGTCCCTGCGTATTTAAAATTTGCGACAGTAAAAAATTAATTTGTGAGAAATTTACTATAGAAAAGTCAATCCCTGGGATATTTAAAATTTGCGACAGTAAACAAATTATTTTTTTTGCAAAATTTACTATAGAAAAGGCAATCCCTGGCGTATTTAAAATTTGCGACAGTAAAAAATTATTTTTTTGAATAATTTACTATAGAAAAGGCAATCCCTGGCGCACTTAAAATTTGCGACAGTATAAAATTATTTTTTGGATAATTTACTATAGAAAAGGCAATCCCTGGCGTAATTAAAATTTGCGACAGTATAAAATTATTTTTTTGAATAATTTACTATAGAAAAGGCAATCCCTGGCGTATTTAAAATTTGCGACAGTAAAAAATTATTTTTTGAATAATTTACTATAGAAAAGGTAATCCCTGGCGCAATTAAAATTTGCGATAGTAAAAAATTATTTTTTGAATAATTTACTATAGAAAAGGCAATCCCTGGCGTAATTAAAATTTGCGACAGTATAAAATTATTTTTTGAATAATTTACTATAGAAAAGGCAATCCCTGGGATATTTAAAATTTGCGACAGTAGAAAATTATTTTTTGCAAAATTTACTATAGAAAAGGCAATCCCTGGGATATTTAAAATTTGCGACAGTAAAAAATTATTTTTTTGCAAAATTTACTATAGAAAAGGCAATCCCTGGCGTAATTAAAATTTGCGACAGTTGAAAAATTATTTTTTGAATAATTTACTATAGAAAAGGCAATCCCTGGCGGATTTGAAATTTGCGATAGTAAAAAATTATTTTTTGAATAATTTACTATAGAAAAGGCAATCCCTGGCGTAATTAAAATTTGCGACAGTAGAAAATTATTTTTTGAATAATTTACTATAGAAAAGGCAATCCCTGGCGCAATTAAAATTTGCGACAGTCAAAAATTAATATTTTGAATAATTTACTATAGAAAAGGCAATCCCTGGCGGATTTGAAATTTGCGACAGTTGAAAATTATTTTTGAATAATTTACTATAGAAAAGGCAATCCCTGGCGTAATTAAAATTTGCGACAGTAAAAAATTAATATTTTGAATAATTTACTATAGAAAAGGCAATCCCTGGCGCAATTAAAATTTGCGACAGTAAAAAATTATTTTTTGAATAATTTACTGTAGAATAGGCAATCCCTGGCGCAATTAAAATTTGCGACAGTAAAAAATTATTTTTTGAATAATTTACTACAGAAAAGGCAATCCCTGGCGTAATTAAAATTTGCGACAGTAAAAAATTATTTTTTGAATAATTTACTATAGAAAAGGCAATCCCTGGCGTAATTAAAATTTGCGACAGTATAATTTTATTTTTTGAATAATTTACTATAGAAAAGGCAATCCCTGGGATATTTAAAATTTGCGACAGTAAAAAATTATTTTTTGAATAATTTACTATAGAAAAGGCAATCCCTGGCGCACTTAAAATTTGCGACAGTTGAAAATTTATTTTTGAATAATTTACTATAGAAAAGGCAATCCCTGGCGTAATTAAAATTTGCGACAGTATAAAATTATTTTTTGAATAATTTACTATAGAAAAGGCAATCCCTGGCGTATTTAAAATTTGCGACAGTAAAAAATTATTTTTTGAATAATTTACTATAGAAAAGGCAATCCCTGGCGCAATTAAAATTTGCGACAGTATAATTTTATTTTTTGAATAATTTACTATAGAAAAGGCAATCCCTGGGATATTTAAAATTTGCGACAGTAAAAAATTATTTTTTGAATAATTTACTATAGAAAAGGCAATCCCTGGCGCACTTAAAATTTGCGACAGTTGAAAATTTATTTTTGAATAATTTACTATAGAAAAGCAATCCCTGGCGTAATTAAAATTTGCGACAGTATAAAATTATTTTTTGAATAATTTACTATAGAAAAGGCAATCCCTGGCGTATTTAAAATTTGCGACAGTAAAAAATTATTTTTTGAATAATTTACTATAGAAAAGGCAATCCCTGGCGCAATTAAAATTTGCGATAGTAAAAAATTATTTTTTGAATAATTTACTATAGAAAAGGCAATCCCTGGCGTAATTGAAATTTGCGACAATATAAAATTATTTTTTGAGTAATTTACTATAGAAAAGGCAATCCCTGGGATATTTAAAATTTGCGACAGTAAAAAATTATTTTTTGAATAATTTACTATAGAAAAGGCAATCCCTGGCGTAATTAAAATTTGCGACAGTATAATTTTATTTTTTGAATAATTTACTATAGAAAAGGCAATCCCTGGGATATTTAAAATTTGCGACAGTAAAAAATTATTTTTTGAATAATTTACTATAGAAAAGGCAATCCCTGGCGCACTTAAAATTTGCGACAGTTGAAAATTTATTTTTGAATAATTTACTATAGAAAAGGCAATCCCTGGCGCAATTAAAATTTGCGATAGTAAAAAATTATTTTTTGAATAATTTACTATAGAAAAGGCAATCCCTGGCGTAATTGAAATTTGCGACAATATAAAATTATTTTTTGAGTAATTTACTATAGAAAAGGCAATCCCTGGCGGATTTGAAATTTGCGATATTAAAAAATTATTTTTTTGAATAATTTACTATAGAAAAGGCAATCCCTGGCGTAATTAAAATTTGCGACAGTAGAAAATTATTTTTTGAATAATTTACTATAGAAAAGGCAATCCCTGGCGCAATTAAAATTTGCGACAGTAAAAAATTAATATTTTGAATAATTTACTATAGAAAAGGCAATCCCTGGCGGATTTGAAATTTGCGACAGTTGAAAATTATTTTTTGAATAATTTACTATAGAAAAGGCAATCCCTGGCGTAATTAAAATTTACGACAGTATAAAATTAATATTTTGAATAACTTACTATAGTAAAGGCAATCCCTGGCGCAATTAAAATTTGCGACAGTAGAAATTTATTTTTTGAATAATTTACTATAGAAAAGGCAATCCCTGGCGTAATTAAAATTTGCGACAGTAGAAAATTATTTTTTGAATAATTTACTATAGAAAAGGCAATCCCTGGCGCAATTAAAATTTGCGAGAGTAAAAAATTAATATTTTGAATAATTTACTATAGAAAAGGCAATCACTGGCGGATTTGAAATTTGCGACAGTTGAAAATTATTTTTTTGAATAATTTACTATAGAAAAGGCAATCCCTGGCGTAATTAAAATTTGCGACAGTAAAAAATTAATATTATGAATAATTTACTATAGTAAATTCAATCCCTGGCGCAATTAAAATTTGCGACAGTAGAAAATTATTTTTTGAATAATTTACTATAGAAAAGGCAATCCCTGGCGTAATTAAAATTTGCGACAGTAGAAAATTATTTTTTGAATAATTTACTATAGAAAAGGCAATCCCTGGCGTATTTAAAATTTGCGACAGTATAACATTATTTTTTGAATAATTTACTATAGAAAAGGCAATCCCTGGCGCAATTAAAATTTGCGACAGTAGAAAATTATTTTTTGAATAATTTACTATAGAAAAGGCAATCCCTGGGATATTTAAAATTTGCGACAGTAAAAAATTATTTTTTGAATAATTTACTATAGAAAAGGCAATCCCTAGGATATTTAAAATTTGCGACAGTAAAAAAATTATATTTTTGCAAAATTTACTATAGAAAAGGCAATCCCTGGCGTAATTAAAATTTGCGACAGTAGAAAATTATTTTTTGAATAATTTACTATAGAAAAGCAATCCCTGGGATATTTAAAATTTGCGACAGTAAAAAATTATTTTTTGAAAAACTTACTATAGAAAAGGCAATCCCTGGCGTAATTAAAATTTGCGACAGTAGAAAATTATTTTTTGAATAATTTAATATAGAAAAGGCAATCGCTGGCGTAATTAAAATTTGCGACAGTTGAAAATTAATATTTTGAATAATTTACTATAGAAAAGGCAATCCCTGGCGGATTTGAAATTTGCGACAGTTGAAAATTATTTTTTGAATAATTTACTATAGAAAAGGCAATCCCTGGCGTAATTAAAATTTGCGACAGTAAAAAATTAATATTTTGAATAATTTACTATAGAAAAGGCAATCCCTGGCGTATTTAAAATTTGCGACAGTATAAAATTATTTTTGAATAATTTACTATAGAAAAGGCAATCCCTGGCGTAATTAAAATTTGCGACAGTAGAAAATTATTTTTTGAATAATTTACTATAGAAAAGGCAATCCCTGGCGTAATTAAAATTTGCGACAGTAGAAAATTATTTTTTGAATAATTTACTATAGAAAAGGCAATCCCTGGCGTATTTAAAATTTGCGACAGTTGAAAATTATTTCTTGAATAATTTACTATAGAAAAGGCAATCCCTGGCGTAATTAAAATTTGCGACAGTAAAAAATTAATATTTTGAATAATTTACTATAGAAAAGGCAATCCCGGTCGTAATTAAAATTTGCGACAGTAGAAAATTATTTTTTGAATAATTTACTATAGAAAAGGCAATCCCTGGTGGATTTGAAATTTGCGACAGTAAAAAATTATTTTTTGAATAATTTACTATAGAAAAGGCAATCCCTGGCGCAATTAAAATTTGCGACAGTTGAAAATTATTTTTTGAATAATTTACTATAGAAAAGGCAATCCCTGGCGGATTTGAAATTTGCGATAGTAAAAAATTATTTTTTGAATAATTTACTATAGAAAAGGCAATCCCTGGCGTAATTAAAATTTGCGACAGTAGAAAATTATTTTTTGAATAATTTACTATAGAAAAGGCAATCCCTGGCGTAATTAAAATTTGCGACAGTATAAAATTATTTTTTGAATAATTTACTACAGAAAGGGCAATCCCTGGCGCAATTAAAATTTGCGACAGTATAAAACCATTTTTTGAATAATTTACTATAGAAAAGGCAATCCCTGGCGTAAAAATTTGCGACAGTAAAAAATTATTTTTTGAAAAATTTACTATAGAAAAGGCAATCCCTGGCGTAATTAAAATTTGCGACAGTAGAAAATTATTTTTTGAATAATTTAATATAGAAAAGGCAATCCCTGGCGTAATTAAAATTTGCGACAGTTGAAAATTATTTTTTGAATAATTTACTATGGAAAAGGCAATCCCTGGCGCAATTAAAATTTGCGACAGTAAAAAATTATTTTTTGAATAATTTACTATAGAAAAGGCAATCCCTGGCGTAATTAAAATTTGCGACAGTAGAAAATTATTTTTTGAATAATTTACTATAGAAAAGGCAATCCCTGGCGTATTTAAAATTTGCGAGAGTATAAAATTATTTTTTGAATAATTTACTATAGAAAAGGCAATCCCTGGGATATTTAAAATTTGCGACAGTAAAAAATTATTTTTTGAAAAATTTACTATAGAAAAAGCAATCCCTGGCGTAATTAAAATTTGCGACAGTAGAAAATTATTTTTTGAATAATTTAATATAGAAAAGGCAATCCCTGGCGTAATTAAAATTTGCGACAGTTGAAAATTATTTTTTGAATAATTTACTATAGAAAAGGCAATCCCTGGCATATTTAAAATTTGCGACAGTATAAAATTATTTTTTGAATAATTTACTATAGAAAAGGCAATCCCTGGCGTAATTAAAATTTGCGACAGTAGAAAATTATTTTTTGAATAATTTACTATAGAAAAGGCAATCCCTGGCGTAATTAAAATTTGCGACAGTAGAAAATTATTTTTTGAATAATTTACTATAGAAAAGGCAATCCCTGGGATATTTAAAATTTGCGACAGTAGAAAATTATTTTTTTGCAAAATTTACTATAGAAAAGGCAATCCCTGGCGTAATTAAAATTTGCGACAGTAGAAAATTATTTATTTACAGTAAAAAATTATTTTTTGAATAATTTACTATATAAAAGGCAATCCCTGGCGGATTTGAAATTTCGACAGTAAAAAATTATTTTTTGAATAATTTACTATAAAAAAGGCAATCCCTGGCGTAATTAAAATTTGCGACAGTAGAAAATTATTTTTTGAATAATTTACTATAGAAAAGGCAATCCCTGGCGTAATTAAAATTTGCGACAGTATAAAATTATTTTTTGAATAATTTACTATAGAAAAGGCAATCCCTGGCGTAATTCAAATTTGCGACAGTAAAAAATTAATATTTTGAATAATCTACTATAGAAAAGGCAATCCCTGGCGGATTTGAAATTTGCGATAGTAAAAAATTATTTTTTGAATAATTTACTATAGAAAAGGCAATCCCTGGCGTAATTAAAATTTGCGACAGTAGAAAATTATTTTTTGAATAATTTACTATAGAAAAGGCAATCCCTGGCGGATTTGAAATTTGCGACAGTTGAAAATTATTTTTTGAATAATTTACTATAGAAAAGGCAATCCCTGGCGTAATTAAAATTTGCGACAGTAAAAAATTATTTTTTGAATAATTTACTATAGAAAAGGCAAACCCTGGCGCAATTAAAATTTGCGACAGTAGAAAATTATTTTTTGAATAATGTACTATAGAAAAGGCAATCCCTGGCGTAATTAAAATTTGCGACAGTAGAAAATTATTTTTTGAATAATTTACTATAGAAAAGGCAATCCCTGGCGCAGTTAAAATTTGCGACAGTTGAAAATTATTTTTTGAATAATTTACTATAGAAAAGGCAATCCCTGGCGCAATTAAAATTTGGGACAGTTGAAAATTATTTTTTGAATAATTTACTATAGAAAAAGCAATCCCTGGTATATTTAAAATTTGCGACAGTATAAAATTATTTTTTTGCAAAATTTACTATAGAAAAGGCAATCCCTGGCGTAATTAAAATTTGCGACAGTAGAAAATTATTTTTTGAATAATTTACTATAGAAAAGGCAATCCCTGGGATATTTAAAATTTGCGACAGTATAAAATTATTTTTTGAATAATTTACTATAGAAAAGGCAATCCCTGGCGTAATTAATATTTGCGACAGTAGAAAATTATTTTTTGAATAATTTACTATAGGAAAGGCAATCCCTGGCGGATTTGAAATTTGCGACAGTAAAAAATTATTTTTTGAATAATTTACTATAGCAAAGGCAATCCCTGGCGCAATTAAAATTTGCGACAGTTGAAAATTATTTTTTGAATAATTTACTATAGAAAAGGCAATCCCTGGCGTAATTAAAATTTGCGACAGTAGAAAATTATTTTTTGAATAATTTACTATAGAAAAGGCAATCCCTGGCGTAATTAAAATTTGCGACAGTAGAAAATTATTTTTTGAATAATTTACTATAGAAAAGGCAATCCCTGGCGTAATTAAAATTTGCGACAGTATAAAATTATTTTTTGAATAGTTTACTAAAGAAAAGGCAATCCCTGGCGCAATTAAAATTTGCGACAGTATAAAATTATTTTTTTAATAATTTACTATAGAAAAGGCAATCCCTGGCGTAATTAAAATTTGCGACAGTATAAAATTATTTTTTGAATAATTTTCTATAGAAAAGGCAATCCCTGGCGTAATTAAAATTTGCGACAGTAGAAAATTTTTTTTTGAATAATTTACTATAGAAAAGGCAATCCCTGGCGTAATTAAAATTTGCGACAGTATAAAATTATTTTTTGAATAATTTACTATAGAAAAGGCAATCCCTGGCGTAATTAAAATTTGCGACAGTAAAAAATTAATATTTTGAATAATTTACTGTAGAAAAGGCAATCCCTGGCGCAATTAAAATTTGCGACAGTAAAACATTATTTTTTGAATAATTTACTATAGAAAAGGCAATCCCTGGCGTAATTAAAATTTGCGACAGTATAAAATTATTTTTTGAATAATTTACTATAGAAAAGGCAATCCCTGGCGTAATTAAAATTTGCGACAGTAAAAAATTAATATTTTGAATAATTTACTATAGAAAAGGCAATCCCTGGCGGATTTGAAATTTGCGATAGTAAAAAATTATTTTTTGAATAATTTACTATAGAAAAGGCAATCCCTGGCGTAATTAAAATTTGCGACAGTAGAAAATTATTTTTTGAATAATTTACAATAGAAAAGGCAATCCCTGGCGGATTTGAAATTTGCGACAGTTGAAAATTATTTTTTGAATAATTTACTATAGAAAAGGCAATCCCTGGCGTAATTAAAATTTGCGACAGTAAAAAAATTATTTTTTGAATAATTTACTATAGAAAAGGCAATCCCTGGCGCACTTAAAATTTGCGACAGTTGAAAATTATTTTTTGAATAATTTACTATAGAAAAGGCAATCCCTGGCGCAATTAAAATTTGCGACAGTTGAAAATTATTTTTTGAATAATTTACTATAGAAAAGGCAATCCCTGGTATATTTAAAATTTGCGACAGTAAAAAATTATTTTGTAGATAATTTGCTATAGAAAAGGCAATCCCTGGCGTAATTAAAATTTGCGACAGTAGAAAATTATTTTTTGAATAATTTACTATAGAAAAGGCAATCCCCGGCGTAATTAAAATTTGCGACAGTTGAAAATTATTTTTGAATAATTTACTATAGAAAGGGCAATCCCTGGGTTATTTAAAATTTGCGACATTAAAAATTATTTTTTGAATAATTTACTATAGAAAAGGCAATCCCTGGCGTAATTAAAATTTGCGACAGTAGAAAATTATTTTTTTGCAAAATTTACTATAGAAAAGGCAATCCCTGGCGCACTTAAAATTTGCGACAGTTGAAAATTATTTTTTGAATAATTTACTATAGAAAAGGCAATCCCTGGCGGATTTGAAATTTGCGACAGTAAAAAATTATTTTTTGAATAATTTACTATAGAAAAGGCAATCCCTGGCGTGATTAAAATTTGCGACAGTAGAAAATTATTTTTTGAATAATTTACTGTAGAAAAGGCAACCCTGGCGCAATTAAAATTTGCGACAGTAAAAAAATTATTTTTGAATAATTTACTATAAAAAAGGCAATCCCTGGCGTAATTAAAATTTGCGACAGTAGAAAATTATTTTTTGAATAATTTACTATAGAAAAGGCAATCCCTGGCGCAATTAAATTTGCGACAGTAGAAAATTATTTTTTGAATAATTTACTATAGAAAAGGCAATCCCCGGCGCAATTAAAATTTGCGACAGTAGAAAATTATTTTTTGAATAATTTACTATAGAAAAGGCAATCCTGGCGCAGTTAAAATTTGCGACAGTATAAAATTATTTTTTTTAATAATTTACTATAGAAAAGGCAATCCCTGGCGCAATTAAAATTTGCGACAGTAAAAAATTATTTTTTGAATAATTTACTATAGAAAAGGCAATCCCTGGCGCAATTAAATTTGCGACAGTAGAAAATTATTTTTTGAATAATTTACTATAGAAAAGGCAATCCCTGGCGTAATTAAAATTTGCGACAGTAGAAAATTATTTTTTGAATAATTTACTATAGAAAAGGCAATCCCTGGCGTAATTAAAATTTGCGACAGTAGAAAATTATTTTTTGAATAATTTACTATAGAAAAGGCAATCCCTGGCGTAATTAAAATTTGCGACAGTAGAAAATTATTTTTTGAATAATTTACTATAGAAAAGCAATCCCTGGCGTAATTAAAATTTGCGACAGTATAAAATTATTTTTTGAATAGTTTACTAAAGAAAAGGCAATCCCTGGCGCAATTAAAATTTGCGACAGTATAAAATTATTTTTTTAATAATTTACTATAGAAAAGGCAATCCCTGGCGTAATTAAAATTTGCGACAGTATAAAATTATTTTTTGAATAATTTACTATAGAAAAGGCAATCCCTGGCGTAATTAAAATTTGCGACAGTAGAAAATTATTTTTTGAATAATTTACTATAGAAAAGGCAATCCCTGGCGTAATTAAAATTTGCGACAGTATAAAATTATTTTTTGAATAATTTACTATAGAAAAGGCAATCCCTGGCGTAATTAAAATTTGCGACAGTAAAAAATTAATATTTTGAATAATTTACTGTAGAAAAGGCAATCCCTGGCGCAATTAAAATTTGCGACAGTAAAACATTATTTTTTGAATAATTTACTATACAAAAGGCAATCCCTGGCGTAATTAAAATTTGCGACAGTATAAAATTATTTTTTGAATAATTTACTATAGAAAAGGCAATCCCTGGCGTAATTAATATTTGCGACAGTAGAAAATTATTTTTTGAATAATTTACTATAGGAAAGGCAATCCCTGGCGGATTTGAAATTTGCGACAGTAAAAAATTATTTTTTGAATAATTTACTATAGCAAAGGCAATCCCTGGCGCAATTAAAATTTGCGACAGTTGAAAATTATTTTTTGAATAATTTACTATAGAAAAGGCAATCCCTGGCGTAATTAAAATTTGCGACAGTAGAAAATTATTTTTTGAATAATTTACTATAGAAAAGGCAATCCCTGGCGTAATTAAAATTTGCGACAGTAGAAAATTATTTTTTGAATAATTTACTATAGAAAAGGCAATCCCTGGCGTAATTAAAATTTGCGACAGTATAAAATTATTTTTTGAATAGTTTACTAAAGAAAAGGCAATCCCTGGCGCAATTAAAATTTGCGACAGTATAAAATTATTTTTTTAATAATTTACTATAGAAAAGGCAATCCCTGGCGTAATTAAAATTTGCGACAGTATAAAATTATTTTTTGAATAATTTACTATAGAAAAGGCAATCCCTGGCGTAATTAAAATTTGCGACAGTAGAAAATTATTTTTTGAATAATTTACTATAGAAAAGGCAATCCCTGGCGTAATTAAAATTTGCGACAGTATAAAATTATTTTTTGAATAATTTACTATAGAAAAGGCAATCCCTGGCGTAATTAAAATTTGCGACAGTAAAAAATTAATATTTTGAATAATTTACTGTAGAAAAGGCAATCCCTGGCGCAATTAAAATTTGCGACAGTAAAACATTATTTTTTGAATAATTTACTATAGAAAAGGCAATCCCTGGCGTAATTAAAATTTGCGACAGTATAAAATTATTTTTTGAATAATTTACTATAGAAAAGGCAATCCCTGGCGTAATTAAAATTTGCGACAGTAAAAAATTAATATTTTGAATAATTTACTATAGAAAAGGCAATCCCTGGCGGATTTGAAATTTGCGATAGTAAAAAATTATTTTTTGAATAATTTACTATAGAAAAGGCAATCCCTGGCGTAATTAAAATTTGCGACAGTAGAAAATTATTTTTTGAATAATTTACAATAGAAAAGGCAATCCCTGGCGGATTTGAAATTTGCGACAGTTGAAAATTATTTTTTGAATAATTTACTATAGAAAAGGCAATCCCTGGCGTAATTAAAATTTGCGACAGTAAAAAATTATTTTTTGAATAATTTACTATAGAAAAGGCAATCCCTGGCGCACTTAAAATTTGCGACAGTTGAAAATTATTTTTTGAATAATTTACTATAGAAAAGGCAATCCCTGGCGCAATTAAAATTTGCGACAGTTGAAAATTATTTTTTGAATAATTTACTATAGAAAAGGCAATCCCTGGTATATTTAAAATTTGCGACAGTAAAAAATTATTTTGTAGATAATTTGCTATAGAAAAGGCAATCCCTGGCGTAATTAAAATTTGCGACAGTAGAAAATTATTTTTTGAATAATTTACTATAGAAAAGGCAATCCCCGGCGTAATTAAAATTTGCGACAGTTGAAAATTATTTTTTGAATAATTTACTATAGAAAGGGCAATCCCTGGGTTATTTAAAATTTGCGACAGTAAAAATTATTTTTTGAATAATTTACTATAGAAAAGGCAATCCCTGGCGTAATTAAAATTTGCGACAGTAGAAAATTATTTTTTTGCAAAATTTACTATAGAAAAGGCAATCCCTGGCGCACTTAAAATTTGCGACAGTTGAAAATTATTTTTTGAATAATTTACTATAGAAAAGGCAATCCCTGGCGGATTTGAAATTTGCGACAGTAAAAAATTATTTTTTGAATAATTTACTATAGAAAAGGCAATCCCTGGCGTGATTAAAATTTGCGACAGTAGAAAATTATTTTTTGAATAATTTACTGTAGAAAAGGCAACCCTGGCGCAATTAAAATTTGCGACAGTAAAAAATTATTTTTGAATAATTTACTATAAAAAAGGCAATCCCTGGCGTAATTAAAATTTGCGACAGTAGAAAATTATTTTTTGAATAATTTACTATAGAAAAGGCAATCCCTGGCGCAATTAAATTTGCGACAGTAGAAAATTATTTTTTGAATAATTTACTATAGAAAAGGCAATCCCCGGCGCAATTAAAATTTGCGACAGTAGAAAATTATTTTTTGAATAATTTACTATAGAAAAGGCAATCCCTGGCGCAGTTAAAATTTGCGACAGTATAAAATTATTTTTTTAATAATTTACTATAGAAAAGGCAATCCCTGGCGCAATTAAAATTTGCGACAGTAAAAAATTATTTTTTGAATAATTTACTATAGAAAAGGCAATCCCTGGCGCAATTAAATTTGCGACAGTAGAAAATTATTTTTTGAATAATTTACTATAGAAAAGGCAATCCCTGGCGTAATTAAAATTTGCGACAGTAGAAAATTATTTTTTGAATAATTTACTATAGAAAAGGCAATCCCTGGGATATTTAAAATTTGCGACAGTAAAAAATTATTTTTTGAATAATTTACTATAGAAAAGGCAATCCCTGGCGTAATTAAAATTTGCGACAGTAGAAAATTATTTTTTGAATAATTTACTATAGAAAAGGCAATCCCTGGCGTAATTAAAATTTGCGACAGTAGAAAATTATTTTTTGAATAATTTACTATAGAAAAGGCAATCCCTGGGATATTTAAAATTTGCGACAGTAGAAAATTATTTTTTTGCAAAATTTACTATAGAAAAGGCAATCCCTGGCGTAATTAAAATTTGCGACAGTAGAAAATTATTTATTTACAGTAAAAAATTATTTTTTGAATAATTTACTATATAAAAGGCAATCCCTGGCGGATTTGAAATTTGCGACAGTAAAAAATTATTTTTTGAATAATTTACTATAGAAAAGGCAATCCCTGGCGTAATTAAAATTTGCGACAGTAGAAAATTATTTTTTGAATAATTTACTACAGAAAAGGCAATCCCTGGCGTAATTAAAATTTGCGACAGTATAAAATTATTTTTTGAATAATTTACTATAGAAAAGGCAATCCCTGGCGTAATTAAAATTTGCGACAGTAAAAAATTAATATTTTGAATAATTTACTATAGAAAACGCAATCCCTGGCGGATTTGAAATTTGCGACAGTATAAAATTATTTTTTTGCAAAATTTACTATAGAAAAGGCAATCCCTGGCGTAATTAAAATTTGCGACAGTAGAAAATTATTTTTTGAATAATTTACTATAGAAAAGGCAATCCCTGGGATATTTAAAATTTGCGACAGTATAAAATTATTTTTTGAATAATTTACTATAGAAAAGGCAATCCCTGGCGTAATTAATATTTGCGACAGTAGAAAATTATTTTTTGAATAATTTACTATAGGAAAGGCAATCCCTGGCGGATTTGAAATTTGCGACAGTAAAAAATTATTTTTTGAATAATTTACTATAGAAAAGGCAATCCCTGGCGCAATTAAAATTTGCGACAGTTGAAAATTATTTTTTGAATAATTTACTATAGAAAAGGCAATCCCTGGCGTAATTAAAATTTGCGACAGTAGAAAATTATTTTTTGAATAATTTACTATAGAAAAGGCAATCCCTGGCGTAATTAAAATTTGCGACAGTAGAAAATTATTTTTTGAATAATTTACTATAGAAAAGGCAATCCCTGGCGTAATTAAAATTTGCGACAGTATAAAATTATTTTTTGAATAATTTACTAAAGAAAAGGCAATCCCTGGCGCAATTAAAATTTGCGACAGTATAAAATTATTTTTTTAATAATTTACTATAGAAAAGGCAATCCCTGGCGTAATTAAAATTTGCGACAGTATAAAATTATTTTTTGAATAATTTACTATAGAAAAGGCAATCCCTGGCGTAATTAAAATTTGCGACAGTAGAAAATTATTTTTTGAATAATTTACTATAGAAAAGGCAATCCCTGGCGTAATTAAAATTTGCGACAGTATAAAATTATTTTTTGAATAATTTACTATAGAAAAGGCAATCCCTGGCGTAATTAAAATTTGCGACAGTAAAAAATTAATATTTTGAATAATTTACTGTAGAAAAGGCAATCCCTGGCGCAATTAAAATTTGCGACAGTAAAACATTATTTTTTGAATAATTTACTATAGAAAAGGCAATCCCTGGCGTAATTAAAATTTGCGACAGTATAAAATTATTTTTTGAATAATTTACTATAGAAAAGGCAATCCCTGGCGTAATTAAAATTTGCGACAGTAAAAAATTAATATTTTGAATAATTTACTATAGAAAAGGCAATCCCTGGCGGATTTGAAATTTGCGATAGTAAAAAATTATTTTTTGAATAATTTACTATAGAAAAGGCAATCCCTGGCGTAATTAAAATTTGCGACAGTAGAAAATTATTTTTTGAATAATTTACAATAGAAAAGGCAATCCCTGGCGGATTTGAAATTTGCGACAGTTGAAAATTATTTTTTGAATAATTTACTATAGAAAAGGCAATCCCTGGCGTAATTAAAATTTGCGACAGTAAAAAATTATTTTTTGAATAATTTACTATAGAAAAGGCAATCCCTGGCGCACTTAAAATTTGCGACAGTTGAAAATTATTTTTTGAATAATTTACTATAGAAAAGGCAATCCCTGGCGCAATTAAAATTTGCGACAGTTGAAAATTATTTTTTGAATAATTTACTATAGAAAAGGCAATCCCTGGTATATTTAAAATTTGCGACAGTAAAAAATTATTTTGTAGATAATTTGCTATAGAAAAGCAATCCCTGGCGTAATTAAAATTTGCGACAGTAGAAAATTATTTTTTGAATAATTTACTATAGAAAAGGCAATCCCCGGCGCAATTAAAATTTGCGACAGTTGAAAATTATTTTTTGAATAATTTACTATAGAAAGGGCAATCCCTGGGTTATTTAAAATTTGCGACAGTAAAAATTATTTTTTGAATAATTTACTATAGAAAAGGCAATCCCTGGCGTAATTAAAATTTGCGACAGTAGAAAATTATTTTTTTGCAAAATTTACTATAGAAAAGGCAATCCCTGGCGCACTTAAAATTTGCGACAGTTGAAAATTATTTTTTGAATAATTTACTATAGAAAAGGCAATCCCTGGCGGATTTGAAATTTGCGACAGTAAAAAATTATTTTTTGAATAATTTACTATAGAAAAGGCAATCCCTGGCGTAATTAAAATTTGCGACAGTAGAAAATTATTTTTTGAATAATTTACTGTAGAAAAGGCAACCCTGGAGCAATTAAAATTTGCGACAGTAAAAAATTATTTTTGAATAATTTACTATAAAAAAGGCAATCCCTGGCGTAATTAAAATTTGCGACAGTAGAAAATTATTTTTTGAATAATTTACTATAGAAAAGGCAATCCCTGGCGCAATTAAATTTGCGACAGTAGAAAATTATTTTTTGAATAATTTACTATAGAAAAGGCAATCCCCGGCGCAATTAAAATTTGCGACAGTAGAAAATTATTTTTTGAATAATTTACTATAGAAAAGGCAATCCCTGGCGCAGTTAAAATTTGCGACAGTATAAAATTATTTTTTTAATAATTTACTATAGAAAAGGCAATCCCTGGCGCAATTAAAATTTGCGACAGTAAAAAATTATTTTTTGAATAATTTACTATAGAAAAGGCAATCCCTGGCGCAATTAAATTTGCGACAGTAGAAAATTATTTTTTGAATAATTTACTATAGAAAAGGCAATCCCTGGCGTAATTAAATTTGCGACAGTAGAAATTATTTTTTGAATAATTTACTATAGAAAAGGCAATCCCTGGGATATTTAAAATTTGCGACAGTAAAAAATTATTTTTTGAATAATTTACTATAGAAAAGGCAATCCCTGGCGTAATTAAAATTTGCGACAGTAGAAAATTATTTTTTGAATAATTTACTATAGAAAAGGCAATCCCTGGCGTAATTAAAATTTGCGACAGTAGAAAATTATTTTTTGAATAATTTACTATAGAAAAGGCAATCCCAGGGATATTTAAAATTTGCGACAGTAGAAAATTATTTTTTTGCAAAATTTACTATAGAAAAGGCAATCCCTGGCGTAATTAAAATTTGCGACAGTAGAAAATTATTTATTTACAGTAAAAAATTATTTTTTGAATAATTTACTATATAAAAGGCAATCCCTGGCGGATTTGAAATTTGCGACAGTAAAAAATTATTTTTTGAATAATTTACTATAGAAAAGGCAATCCCTGGCGTAATTAAAATTTGCGACAGTAGAAAATTATTTTTTGAATAATTTACTACAGAAAAGGCAATCCCTGGCGTAATTAAAATTTGCGACAGTATAAAATTATTTTTTGAATAATTTACTATAGAAAAGGCAATCCCTGGCGTAATTAAAATTTGCGACAGTAAAAAATTAATATTTTGAATAATTTACTATAGAAAAGGCAATCCCTGGCGGATTTGAAATTTGCGATAGTAAAAAATTATTTTTTGAATAATTTACTATAGAAAAGGCAATCCCTGGCGTAATTAAAATTTGCGACAGTAGAAAATTATTTTTTGAATAATTTACTATAGAAAAGGCAATCCCTGGCGGATTTGAAATTTGCGACAGTTGAAAATTATTTTTTGAATAATTTACTATAGAAAAGGCAATCCCTGGCGTAATTAAAATTTGCGACAGTAAAAAATTATTTTTTGAATAATTTACTATAGAAAAGGCAAACCCTGGCGCAATTAAAATTTGCGACAGTAGAAAATTATTTTTTGAATAATGTACTATAGAAAAGGCAATCCCTGGCGTAATTAAAATTTGCGACAGTAGAAAATTATTTTTTGAATAATTTACTATAGAAAAGTCAATCCCTGGCGTAATTAAAATTTGCGACAGTAGAAAATTATTTTTTGAATAATTTACTATAGAAAAGGCAATCCCTGGCGTAATTAAAATTTGCGACAGTAGAAAATTATTTTTTGAATAATTTACTATAGAAAAGGCAATCCCTGGCGTAATTAAAATTTGCGACAGTATAAAATTATTTTTTGAATAATTTACTAAAGAAAAGGCAATCCCTGGCGCAATTAAAATTTGCGACAGTATAAAATTATTTTTTTAATAATTTACTATAGAAAAGGCAATCCCTGGCGTAATTAAAATTTGCGACAGTATAAAATTATTTTTTGAATAATTTACTATAGAAAAGGCAATCCCTGGCGTAATTAAAATTTGCGACAGTAGAAAATTATTTTTTGAATAATTTACTATAGAAAAGGCAATCCCTGGCGTAATTAAAATTTGCGACAGTAAAAAATTAATATTTTGAATAATTTACTAAAGAAAAGGCAATCCCTGGCGGATTTGAAATTTGCGATAGTAAAAAATTATTTTTTGAATAATTTACTATAGAAAAGGCAATCCCTGGCGTAATTAAAATTTGCGACAGTAGAAAATTATTTTTTGAATAATTTACAATAGAAAAGGCAATCCTGGCGGATTTGAAATTTGCGACAGTTGAAAATTATTTTTTTGAATAATTTACTATAGAAAAGGCAATCCCTGCGTAATTAAAATTTGCGACAGTAAAAAATTATTTTTTGAATAATTTACTATAGAAAAGGCAATCCCTGGCGCAATTAAAATTTGCGACAGTAGAAAATTATTTTTTGAATAATTTACTATAGAAAAGGCAATCCCTGGCGTAATTAAAATTTGCGACAGTAGAAAATTATTTTTTGAATAATTTACTATAGAAAAGGCAATCCCTGGCGCACTTAAAATTTGCGACAGTTGAAAATTATTTTTTGAATAATTTACTATAGAAAAGGCAATACCTGGCGCAATTAAAATTTGCGACAGTTGAAAATTATTTTTTGAATAATTTACTATAGAAAAGGCAATCCCTGGTATATTTAAAATTTGCGACAGTAAAAAATTATTTTGTAGATAATTTGCTATAGAAAAGGCAATCCCTGGCGTAATTAAAATTTGCGACAGTAGAAAATTATTTTTTGAATAATTTACTATAGAAAAGGCAATCCCCGGCGCAATTAAAATTTGCGACAGTTGAAAATTATTTTTTGAATAATTTACTATAGAAAGGGAAATCCCTGGGATATTTAAAATTTGCGACAGTAAAAATTATTTTTTGAATAATTTACTATAGAAAAGGCAATCCCTGGCGTAATTAAAATTTGCGACAGTAGAAAATTATTTTTTTGCAAAATTTACTATAGAAAAGGCAATCCCTGGCGCACTTAAAATTTGCGACAGTTGAAAATTATTTTTTGAATAATTTACTATAGAAAAAGGCAATCCCTGGCGGATTTGAAATTTGCGACAGTAAAAAATTATTTTTTGAATAATTTACTATAGAAAAGGCAATCCCTGGCGTAATTAAAATTTGCGACAGTAGAAAATTATTTTTTGAATAATTTACTGTAGAAAAGGCAACCCTGGCGCAATTAAAATTTGCGACAGTAAAAAATTATTTTTTGAATAATTTACTATAAAAAAGGCAATCCCTGGCGTAATTAAAATTTGCGACAGTAGAAAATTATTTTTTGAATAATTTACTATAGAAAAGGCAATCCCTGGGGCAATTAAATTTGCGACAGTAGAAAATTATTTTTTGAATAATTTACTATAGAAAAGGCAATCCCCGGCGCAATTAAAATTTGCGACAGTAGAAAATTATTTTTTGAATAATTTACTATAGAAAAGGCAATCCCTGGCGCAGTTAAAATTTGCGACAGTATAAAATTATTTTTTTAATAATTTACTATAGAAAAGGCAATCACTGGCGCAATTAAAATTTGCGACAGTAAAAAATTATTTTTTGAATAATTTACTATAGAAAAGGCAATCCCTGGCGCAATTAAATTTGCGACAGTAGAAAATTATTTTTTGAATAATTTACTATAGAAAAGGCAATCCCTGGCGTAATTAAAATTTGCGACAGTAGAAAATTATTTTTTGAATAATTTACTATAGAACAGGCAAACCCTGGGATATTTAAAATTTGCGACAGTAAAAAATTATTTTTTGAATAATTTACTATAGAAAAGGCAATCCCTGGCGTAATTAAAATTTGCGACAGTAGAAAATTATTTTTTGAATAATTTACTATAGAAAAGGCAATCCCTGGCGTAATTAAAATTTGCGACAGTAGAAAATTATTTTTTGAATAATTTACTATAGAAAAGGCAATCCCTGGGATATTTAAAATTTGCGACAGTAGAAAATTATTTTTTTGCAAAATTTACTATAGAAAAGGCAATCCCTGGCGTAATTAAAATTTGCGACAGTAGAAAATTATTTATTTACAGTAAAAAATTATTTTTTGAATAATTTACTATATAAAAGGCAATCCCTTGCGGATTTGAAATTTGCGACAGTAAAAAATTATTTTTTGAATAATTTACTATAGAAAAGGCAATCCCTGGCGTAATTAAAATTTGCGACAGTAGAAAATTATTTTTTGAATAATTTACTACAGAAAAGGCAATCCCTGGCGTAATTAAAATTTGCGACAGTATAAAATTATTTTTTGAATAATTTACTATAGAAAAGGCAATCCCTGGCGTAATTAAAATTTGCGACAGTAAAAAATTAATATTTTGAATAATTTACTATAGAAAAGGCAATCCCTGGCGGATTTGAAATTTGCGATAGTAAAAAATTATTTTTTGAATAATTTACTATAGAAAAAGCAATCCCTGGCGTAATTAAAATTTGCGACTGTAGAAAATTATTTTTTGAATAATTTACTATAGAAAAGGCAATCCCTGGCGGATTTGAAATTTGCGACAGTTGAAAATTATTTTTTGAATAATTTACTATAGAAAAGGCAATCCCTGGCGTAATTAAAATTTGCGACAGTAAAAAATTATTTTTTGAATAATTTACTAGAGAAAAGGCAAACCCTGGCGCAATTAAAATTTGCGACAGTAGAAAATTATTTTTTGAATAATGTACTATAGAAAAGGCAATCCCTGGCGTAATTAAAATTTGCGACAGTAGAAAATTATTTTTTGAATAATTTACTATAGAAAAGGCAATCCCTGGCGCAGTTAAAATTTGCGACAGTTGAAAATTATTTTTTGAATAATTTACTATAGAAAAGGCAATCCCTGGCGCAATTAAAATTTGGGACAGTTGAAAATTATTTTTTGAATAATTTACTATAGAAAAAGCAATCCCTGGTATATTTAAAATTTGCGACAGTAAAAAATTATTTTTTTGCAAAATTTACTATAGAAAAGGCAATCCCTGGCGTAATTAAAATTTGCGACAGTAGAAAATTATTTTTTGAATAATTTACTATAGAAAAGGCAATCCCTGGGATATTTAAAATTTGCGACAGTATAAAATTATTTTTTGAATAATTTACTATAGAAAAGGCAATCCCTGGCGTAATTAATATTTGCGACAGTAGAAAATTATTTTTTGAATAATTTACTATAGGAAAGGCAATCCCTGGCGGATTTGAAATTTGCGACAGTAAAAAATTATTTTTTGAATAATTTACTATAGAAAAGGCAATCCCTGGCGCAATTAAAATTTGCGACAATTGAAAATTATTTTTTGAATAATTTACTATAGAAAAGGCAATCCCTGGCGTAATTAAAATTTGCGACAGTAGAAAATTATTTTTTGAATAATTTACTATAGAAAAGGCAATCCCTGGCGTAATTAAAATTTGCGACAGTAGAAAATTTTTTTTTGAATAATTTACTATAGAAAAGGCAATCCCTGGCTTAATTAAAATTTGCGACAGTATAAAATTATTTTTTGAATAATTTACTAAAGAAAAGGCAATCCCTGGCGCAATTAAAATTTGCGACAGTATAAAATTATTTTTTTTAATAATTTACTATAGAAAAGGCAATCCCTGGCGTAATTAAAATTTGCGACAGTATAAAATTATTTTTTGAATAATTTACTATAGAAAAGGCAATCCCTGGCGTAATTAAAATTTGCGACAGTAGAAAATTATTTTTTGAATAATTTACTATAGAAAAGGCAATCCCTGGCGTAATTAAAATTTGCGACAGTATAAAATTATTTTTTGAATAATTTACTATAGAAAAGGCAATCCCTGGCGTAATTAAAATTTGCGACAGTAAAAAATTAATATTTTGAATAATTTACTGTAGAAAAGGCAATCCCTGGCGCAATTAAAATTTGCGACAGTAAAACATTATTTTTTGAATAATTTACTATAGAAAAGGCAATCCCTGGCGTAATTAAAATTTGCGACAGTAGAAAATTATTTTTTGAATAATTACTATAGAAAAGGCAATCCCTGGGATATTTAAAATTTGCGACAGTAGAAAATTATTTTTTTGCAAAATTTACTATAGAAAAGGCAATCCCTGGCGTAATTAAAATTTGCGACAGTAGAAAATTATTTATTTACAGTAAAAAATTATTTTTTGAATAATTTACTATAGAAAAGGCAATCCCTGGCGGATTTGAAATTTGCGACAGTAAAAAATTATTTTTTGAATAATTTACTATAGAAAAGGCAATCCCTGGCGTAATTAAAATTTGCGACAGGAGAAAATTATTTTTTGAATAATTTACTATAGAAAAGGCAATCCCTGGCGTAATTAAAATTTGCGACAGTATAAAATTATTTTTTGAATAATTTACTATAGAAAAGGCAATCCTGGCGTAATTAAAATTTGCGACAGTAAAAAATTAATATTTTGAATAATTTACTATAGAAAAGGCAATCCCTGGCGGATTTGAAATTTGCGATAGTAAAAAATTATTTTTTGAATAATTTACTATAGAAAAGGCAATCCCTGGCGTAATTAAAATTTGCGACAGTAGAAAATTATTTTTTGAATAATTTACTATAGAAAAGGCAATCCCTGGCTTAATTAAAAATTGCGAGAGTAAAAATTATTTTTTGAATAATTTACTATAGAAAAGGCAATCCTGGCGTAATTAAAATTTGCGACAGTTGAAAATTATTTTTTGAATAATTTACTATAGAAAAGGCAATCCCGGGCGCAATTAAAATTTGCGACAGTAGACAATTATTTTTTGAATAATTTACTATAGAAAAGGCAATCCCTGGCGTAATTAAAATTTGCGACAGTAGAAAATTATTTTTTTGAATAATTTACTATAGAAAAGGCAATCCCTGGCGCACTTAAAAATTTGCGACAGTTGAAAATTATTTTTTGAATAATTTACTATAGAAAAGGCAATACCTGGCGCAATTAAAATTTGCGACAGTTGAAAATTATTTTTTGAATAATTTACTATAGAAAAGGCAATCCCTGGCGCAATTAAAATTTGCGACAGTAAAAAATTATTTTGTAGATAATTTGCTATAGAAAAGGCAATCCCTGGCGTAATTAAAATTTGCGACAGTATAAAATTATTTTTTGAATAATTTACTATAGAAAAGGCAATCCCTGGCGCAATTAAAATTTGCGACAGTTGAAAATTATTTTGTGAATAATTTACTATAGAAAGGGCAATCCCTGGGATATTTAAAATTTGCGACAGTAAAAATTATTTTTTGAATAATTTACTATAGAAAAGGCAATCCCTGGCGTAATTAAAATTTGCGACAGTAGAAAATTATTTTTTTGCAAAATTTACTATAGAAAAGGCAATCCCTGGCGCACTTAAAATTTGCGACAGTTGAAAATTATTTTTTGAATAATTTACTATAGAAAAGGCAATCCCTGGCGGATTTGAAATTTGCGACAGTAAAAAATTATTTTTTGAATAATTTACTATAGAAAAGGCAATCCCTGGCGTAATTAAAATTTGCGACAGTAGAAAATTATTTTTTGAATAATTTACTGTAGAAAAGGCAACCCTGGCGCAATTAAAATTTGCGACAGTAAAAAATTATTTTTTGAATAATTTACTATAAAAAAGGCAATCCCTGGCGTAATTAAAATTTGCGACAGTAAAAAATTAATATTTTGAATAATTTACTATAGAAAAGGCAATCCCTGGCGCAATTAAAATTTGCGACAGTAGAAAATTATTTTTTGAATAATTTACTATAGAAAAGGCAATCCCTGGCGTAATTAAAATTTGCGATAGTAAAAAATTATTTTTGGAATAATTTACTATAGAAAAGGCAATCCTTGGCGTAATTAAAATTTGCGACAGTAGAAAATTATTTTTTTGCAAAATTTACTATGAAAAGGCAATCCCTGGCGTATTTAAAATTTTCGACAGTAAGAAATTATTTTTTGAATAATTTACTATAGAAAAGGCAATCCCTGGCGCAATTACAATTTGCGACAGTAAAAAATTATTTTTTGAATAATTTACTATAGAAAAGGCAATCCCTGGCGCAATTAAAATTTGTGACAGTTGAAAATTATTTTTGAATAATTTACTAGAGAAAAGGCAATCCCTGGCGTAATTAAAATTTGCGACAGTATAAAATTATTTTTTGAATAATTTACTATAGAAAAGGCAATCCCTGGCGCAATTAAAATTTGCGACAGTTGAAAATTATTTTTTGAATAATTTACTATAGAAAAGGCAATCCCTGGCGGATTTGAAATTTGCGACAGTAAAAAATTATTTTTTGAATAATTTACTATTAAAAAGGCAATCCCTGGCGTAATTAAAATTTGCGATAGTAAAAAATTATTTTTTGAATAATTTACTATAGAAAAGGCAATCCCTGGCGTAATTAAAATTTGCGACAGTTGAAAATTATTTTTTGAATAATTTACTATAGAAAGGGCAATCCCTGGGATATTTAAAATTTGCGACAGTAAAAATAATTTTTTGAATAATTTACTATAGAAAAGGCAATCCCTGGCGTAATTAAAATTTGCGACAGTAGAAAATTATTTTTTTGCAAAATTTACTATAGAAAAGGCAATCCCTGGCGCACTTAAAATTTGCGACAGTTGAAAATTATTTTTTGAATAATTTACTATAGAAAAGGCAATCCCTGGCGGATTTGAAATTTGCGACAGTAAAAAATTATTTTTTGAATAATTTACTATAGAAAAGGCAATCCCTGGCGTAATTAAAATTTGCGACAGTAGAAAATTATTTTTTGAATAATTTACTGTAGAAAAGGCAACCCTGGCGCAATTAAAATTTGCGACAGTAAAAAATTATTTTTTGAATAATTTACTATAAAAAAGGCAATCCCTGGCGTAATTAAAATTTGCGACAGTAGAAAATTATTTTTTGAATAATTTACTATAGAAAAGGCAATACCTGGCGCAATTAAATTTGCGACAGTAGAAAATTATTTTTTGAATAATTTACTATAGAAAAGGCAATCCCTGGCGCAATTAAAATTTGCGACAGTATAAAATTATTTTTTTAATAATTTACTATAGAAAAGGCAATCCCTGGCGCAATTAAAATTTGCGACAGTAAAAAATTATTTTTTGAATAATTTACTATAGAAAAGGCAATCCCTGGCGTAATTAAAATTTGCGACAGTAAAAAATTAATATTTTGAATAATTTACTATAGAAAAGGCAATCCCTGGCGCAATTAAAATTTGCGACAGTAGAAAATTATTTTTTGAATAATTTACTATAGAAAAGGCAATCCCTGGCGTAATTAAAATTTGCGATAGTAAAAAATTATTTTTTGAATAATTTACTATAGAAAAGGCAATCCTTGGCGTAATTAAAATTTGCGACAGTAGAAAATTATTTTTTTGCAAAATTTACTATGAAAAGGCAATCCCTGGCGTATTTAAAATTTTCGACAGTAAGAAATTATTTTTTGAATAATTTACTATAGAAAAGGCAATCCCTGGCGCAATTACAATTTGCGACAGTAAAAAATTATTTTTTGAATAATTTACTATAGAAAAGGCAATCCCTGGCGCAATTAAAATTTGTGACAGTTGAAAATTATTTTTGAATAATTTACTAAAGAAAAGGCAATCCCTGGCGTAATTAAAATTTGCGACAGTATAAAATTATTTTTTGAATAATTTACTATAGAAAAGGCAATCCCTGGCGCAATTAAAATTTGCGACAGTTGAAAATTATTTTTTGAATAATTTACTATAGAAAAGGCAATCCCTGGCGGATTTGAAATTTGCGACAGTAAAAAATTATTTTTTGAATAATTTACTATAAAAAAGGCAATCCCTGGCGTAATTAAAATTTGCGATAGTAAAAAATTATTTTTTGAATAATTTACTATAGAAAAGGCAATCCCTGGCGTAATTAAAATTTGCGACAGTAGAAAATTATTTTTTGAATAATTTACTATAGAAAAGGCAATCCCTGGGATATTTAAAATTTGCGACAGTAAAAAATTATTTTTTGAATAATTTACTATAGAAAAGGCTATCCCTGGGATATTTAAAATTTGCGACAGTAAAAAATTATTTTTTGAATAATTTACTATAGAAAAGGCAATCCCTGGGATATTTAAAATTTGCGACAGTAAAAAATTATTTTTTTGCAAAATTTACTATAGAAAAGGCAATCCCTGGCGTAATTAAAATTTGCGACAGTAGAAAATTATTTTTTGAATAATTTACTATAGAAAAGGCAATCCCTGGCGCAATTAAAATTTGCGACAGTAGAAAATTATTTTTTGAATAATTTACTATAGAAAAGGCAATCCCTGGGATATTTAAAATTTGCGACAGTAAAAAATTATTTTTTGAATAATTTACTATAGAAAAGGCAATCCCTGGCGTAATTAAAATTTGCGACAGTAGAAAATTATTTTTTGAATAATTTACTATAGAAAAGGCAATCCCTGGCGCAATTAAAATTTGCGACAGTAGAAAATTATTTTTTGAATAATTTACTATAGAAAAGGCAATCCCTGGCGTAATTAAAATTTGCGACAGTAAAAAATTAATATTTTGAATAATTTACTATAGAAAAGGCAATCCCTGGCACAATTAAAATTTGCGACAGTAAAAAATTATTTTTTGAATAATTTACTATAGAAAAGGCAATCCCTGGCGCAATTAAAATTTGCGACAGTAAAAAATTATTTTTTGCATAATTTACTATAGAAAACTCAATCCCTGGCATATTTAAAATTTGCGACAGTAGAAAATTATTTTTTGAATACTTTACTATAAAAAAGGCAATCCCTGGGATATAAAAATTTGCGATAGTAAAAAATTATTTTTTGAATAATTTACTATAGAAAAGGCAATCCCTGGCGTAATTAAAATTTGCGACAGTTGAAAATTATTTTTAGAATAATTTACTATAGAAAAGGCAATCCCTGGGATATTTAAAATTTGCGACAGTAAAAAATTATTTTTTGAATAATTTACTATAGAAAAGGCAATTCCTGGCGCAATTACAATTTGCGACAGTAAAAAATTATTTTTTGAATAATTTTTATAGAAAAGGCAATCCCTGGCGTAATTAAAATTTGCGACAATTGAAAATTATTTTTTGAATAATTTACTATAGAAAAGGCAATCCCTGGCGTAATTAAAATTTGCGACAGTATAAAATTATTTTTTGAATAATTTACTATAGAAAAGGCAATCCCTGGCGCAATTAAAATTTTCGACAGTTGAAAATTATTTTTTGAATAATTTACTATAGAAAAGGCAATCCCTGGCGGATTTGAAATTTGCGACAGTAAAAAATTATTTTTTGAATAATTTACTATAGAAAAGGCAATCCCTGGCGTAATTAAAATTTGCGACAGTAGAAAATTATTTTTTGAATAATTTACTATAGAAAAGGCAATCCCTGGCGCAATTAAAATTTGCGACAGTAGAAAATTATTTTTTGAATAATTTACTATAGAAAAGGCAATCCCTGGGATATTTAAAATTTGCGACAGAAAAAAATTATTTTTTGAATAATTTACTATAGAAAAGGCAATCCCTGGCGTAATTAAAATTTGCGACAGTAGAAAATTATTTTTTGAATAATTTACTATAGAAAAGGCAATCCCTGGCGCAATTAAAATTTGCGACAGTAGAAAATTATTTTTTGAATAATTTACTATAGAAAAGGCAATCCCTGGCGTAATTAAAATTTGCGACAGTAAAAAATTAATATTTTGAATAATTTACTATAGAAAAGGCAATCCCTGGCGCAATTAAAATTTGCGACAGTAAAAAATTATTTTTTGAATAATTTACTATAGAAAAGGCAATCCCTGGCGTAATTACATTTTGCGACAGTAAAAAATTAATATTTTGAATAATTTACTATAGAAAAGGCAATCCCTGGCGTATTTAAAATTTGCGACAGTAGAAAATTATTTTTTGAATAATTTACTATAGAAAAGGCAATCCCTGGCGGATTTGAAAATTATTTTTTGAATAATTTACTATAGAAAAGGCAATCCCTGGCGGATTTGAAATTTGCGATAGTAAAAAAATTATTTTTTGAATAATTTACTATAGAAGAGGCAATCCCTGGCGTATTTAAAATTTGCGACAGTATAAAATTATTTTTTGAATAATTTACTATTGAAAAGGCAATCCCTGGCTGATTTGAAATTTGCGATAGTAAAAAACAATTTTTTGAATAATTTACTATAGAAAAGGCAATGCCTGGCGTATTTAAAATTTGCGACAGTATAAAATTATTTTTTGAATAATTTACTATAGAAAAGGCAATCCCTGGCGTAATTAAAATTTGCGACAGTAAAAAATTAATATTTTGAATAATTTACTATAGAAAAGGCAATCCCTGGCGTAATTAAAATTTGCGACAGTAGAAAATTATTTTTTGAATAATTTACTATAGAAAAGGCAATCCCTGGCGTAATTAAAATTTGCGACAGTAGAAAATTATTTTTTGAATAATTTACTATAGAAAAGGCAATCCCTGGAATATTTAAAATTTGCGACAGTAAAAAATTATTTTTTGAATAATTTACTATAGAAAAGGCAATCCCTGGCGCAATTAAAATTTGCGACAGTGGAAAATTATTTTTTGAATAATTTACTATAGAAAAGGCAATCCCTGGCGTAATTAAAATTTGCGACAGTAAAAAATTATTTTTTGAATAATTTACTATAGAAGAGGCAATCCCTGGCGCAATTAAAATTTGCGACAGTAGAAAATTATTTTTTGAATAATTTACTATAGAAAAGGCAATCCCTGGCGGATTTGAAATTTGCGACAGTAAAAAATTATTTTTTGAATAATTTACTATAGAAAAGGCAATCCCTGGCGTAATTAAAATTTGCGACAGTAAAAAATTAATATTTTGAATAATTTACTATAGAAAAGTCCATCCCTGGCGCAATTAAAATTTGCGATAGTAAAAAATTATTTTTTGAATAATTTACTATAGAAAAGGCAATCCCTGGCGTAATTAAAATTTGCGACAGTAGAAAATTATTTTTTGAATAATTTACTATAGAAAAGGCTATCCCTGGCGCAATTAAAATTTGCGACAGTAGAAAATTATTTTTTGAATAATTTACTATAGAAAAGGCAATCCCTGGCGTAATTAAAATTTGCGACAGTAGAAAATTATTTTTTGAATAATTTACTATAGAAAAGGCAATCCCTGGCGCACTTAAAATTTGCGACAGTTGAAAATTATTTTTTGAATAATTTACTATAGAAAAGGCAATACCTGGCGCAATTAAAATTTGCGACAGTTGAAAATTATTTTTTGAATAATTTACTATAGAAAAGGCAATCCCTGGCGCAATTAAAATTTGCGACAGTAAAAAATTATTTTGTAGATAATTTGCTATAGAAAAGGCAATCCCTGGCGTAATTAAAATTTGCGACAGTAGAAAATTATTTTTTGAATAATTTACTATAGAAAAGGCAATCCCTGGCGCAATTAAAATTTGCGACAGTTGAAAATTATTTTGTGAATAATTTACTATAGAAAGGGCAATCCCTGGGATATTTAAAATTTGCGACAGTAAAAATTATTTTTTGAATAATTTACTATAGAAAAGGCAATCCCTGGCGTAATTAAAATTTGCGACAGTAGAAAATTATTTTTTTGCAAAATTTACTATAGAAAAGGCAATCCCTGGCGCACTTAAAATTTGCGACAGTTGAAAATTATTTTTTGAATAATTTACTATAGAAAAGTCAATCCCTGGCGGATTTGAAATTTGCGACAGTAAAAAATTATTTTTTGAATAATTTACTATAGAAAAGGCAATCCCTGGCGTAATTAAAATTTGCGACAGTAGAAAATTATTTTTTGAATAATTTACTGTAGAAAAGGCAACCCTGGCGCAATTAAAATTTGCGACAGTAAAAAATTATTTTTTGAATAATTTACTATAAAAAAGGCAATCCCTGGCGTAATTAAAATTTGCGACAGTAAAAAATTAATATTTTGAATAATTTACTATAGAAAAGGCAATCCCTGGCGCAATTAAAATTTGCGACAGTAGAAAATTATTTTTTGAATAATTTACTATAGAAAAGGCAATCCCTGGCGTAATTAAAATTTGCGATAGTAAAAAATTATTTTTGGAATAATTTACTATAGAAAAGGCAATCCTTGGCGTAATTAAAATTTGCGACAGTAGAAAATTATTTTTTTGCAAAATTTACTATGAAAAGGCAATCCCTGGCGTATTTAAAATTTTCGACAGTAAGAAATTATTTTTTGAATAATTTACTATAGAAAAGGCAATCCCTGGCGCAATTACAATTTGCGACGTATAAAATTATTTTTTGAATAATTTACTATAGAAAAGGCAATCCCTGGGATATTTAAAATTTGCGACAGTAGAAAATTATTTTTTGAATAATTTACTATAGAAAAGGCAATCCCTGGCGTAATTAAAATTTGCGACAGTAAAAAATTAATATTTTTAATAATTTACTATAGAAAAGGCAATCCCTGGCGTAATTAAAATTTGCGACAGTAAAAAATTATTTTTTTGCAAAATTTACTATAGAAAAGGTAATCCCTGGCGGATTTGAAATTTGCGACAGTAAAAAACTATTTTTTGAATAATTTACTATAGAAAAGACAATCCCTGGCGTAATTAAAATTTGCGACAGTAAAAAATTATTTTTTTGCAAAATTTACTATAGAAAAGGCAATCCCTGGCGTATTTAAAATTTGCGACAGTAAAAAATTATTTTTTGAATAATTTACTATAGAAAAGGCAATCCCTGGCGTAATTAAAATTTGCGACAGTTGAAAATTATTTTTTGAATAATTTACTATAGAAAAGGCAATCCCTGGCGCAATTAAAATTTGCGACAGTAGAAAATTATTTTTTGAATAATTTACTATAGAAAAGGCAATCCCTGGCGTAATTAAAATTTGCGACAGTTGAAAATTATTTTTTGAATAATTTACTATAGAAAGGGCAATCCCTGGCGCAATTAAAATTTGCGACAATAGAAAATTATTTTTTGAATAATTTACTATAGAAAAGGCAATCCCTGGCGGATTTAAAATTTGCG
Organism: Dioctria linearis; assembly: GCA_963930735.1. Lineage (NCBI taxonomy): Eukaryota > Metazoa > Arthropoda > Insecta > Diptera > Asilidae > Dioctria > Dioctria linearis. Next base: position 78,217 of record CAWVNZ010002025.1, read on the forward strand.
ACAGTTGAAAATTATTTTTTGAATAATTTACTATAGAAAAGGCAATCCCTGGCGTAATTAAAATTTGCGACAGTTGAAAATTATTTTTTGAATAATTTACTATAGAAAAGGCAATCCCTGGCGGATTTGAAATTTGCGACAGTAAAAAATTATTTTTTGAATAATTTACTATAGAAAAGGCAATCCCTGGCGTAATTAAAATTTGCGACAGTAGAAAATTATTTTTTGAATAATTTACTATAGAAAAGGCAATCCCTGGCGGATTTGAAATTTGCGACAGTAAAAAATTATTTTTTGAATAATTTACTATAGAAAAGGCAATCCCTGGCGTAATTAAAATTTGCGACAGTAGAAAATTATTTTTTGAATAATTTACTATAGAAAAGGCAAACCCTGGCTGATTTGAAATTTGCGACAGTAAAAAAATATTTTTTGAATAATTTACTATAGAAAAGGCAATCCCTGGCGTAATTAAAATTTGCGACAGTTGAAAATTATTTTTTGAATAATTTACTATAGAAAAGGCAATCCCTGGCGTAATTAAAATTTGCGACAGTTGAAAATTATTTTTTGAATAATTTACTATAGAAAAGGCAATCCCTGGCGCAATTAAAATTTGCGACAGTAGAAAATTATTTTTTGAATAATTTACTATAGAAAAGGCAATCCCTGGCGTAATTAAAATTTGCGACAGTTGAAAATTATTTTTTGAATAATTTACTATAGAAAAGGCAATCCCTGGCGCAATTAAAATTTGCGACAATAGAAAATTATTTTTTGAATAATTTACTATAGAAAAGGCAATCCCTGGCGGATTTAAAATTTGCGACAGTTGAAAATTATTTTTTGAATAATTTACTATAGAAAAGGCAATCCCTGGCGTAATTAAAATTTGCGACAGTTGAAAATTATTTTTTGAATAATTTACTATAGAAAAGGCAATCCCTGGCGGATTTGAAATTTGCGACAGTAAAAAATTATTTTTTGAATAATTTACTATAGAAAAGGCAATCCCTGGCGTAATTAAAATTTGCGACAGTAGAAAATTATTTTTTGAATAATTTACTATAGAAAAGGCAATCCCTGGCGGATTTGAAATTTGCGACAGTAAAAAAATATTTTTTGAATAATTTACTATAGAAAAAGCAATCCCTGGCGTAATTAAAATTTGCGACAGTAGAAAATTATTTTTGGAATAATTTACTATAGAAAAGGCAATCCCTGGCGTAATTAAAATTTGCGACAGTAGAAAATTTATTTTTTGAATAATTTACTATAGAAAAGGCAATCCCTGGCGCAATTAAAATTTGCGACAGTTGAAAATTATTTTTTGAATAATTTACTATAGAAAAGGCAATCCCTGGCGTAATTAAAATTTGCGACAGTAAAAAATAATTTTTTGAATAATTTACTATAGAAAAGGCAATCCCTGGCGCAATTAAAATTTGCGACAGTAGAAAATTATTTTTTGAATAATTTACTATAGAAAAGGCAATCCCTGGCGGATTTGAAATTTGCGACAGATGAAAATTATTTTTTGAATAATTTACTATAGAAAAGGCAATCCCTGGCGGATTTGAAATTTGCGACAGTAAAAAATTATTTTTTGAATAATTTACTATAGAAAAGGTAATCCCTGGCGTAATTAAAATTTGCGACAGTAAAAAATTAATATTTTGAATAATTTACTATAGAAAAGTCCATCCCTGGCGCAATTAAAATTTGCGATAGTAAAAAATTATTTTTTGAATAATTTACTATAGAAAAGGCAATCCCTGGCGTAATTAAAATTTGCGACAGTAGAAAATTATTTTTTGAATAATTTACTATAGAAAAGGCTATCCCTGGCGCAATTAAAATTTGCGACAGTAGAAAATTATTTTTTGAATAAATTACTATAGAAAAGGCAATCCCTGGCGCAATTAAAATTTGCGGCAGTATAAAATTATTTTTTGAATAATTTACTATAGAAGAGGCAATCCCTGGCGCAATTAAAATTTGCGACAGTAGAAAATTATTTTTTGAATAATTTACTATAGAAAAGGCAATCCCTGGCGGATTTGAAATTTGCGACAGTAAAAAATTATTTTTTGAATAATTTACTATAGAAAAGGCAATCCCTGGCGTAATTAAAATTTGCGACAGTAAAAAATTAATATTTTGAATAATTTACTATAGAAAAGTCCATCCCTGGCGCAATTAAAATTTGCGATAGTAAAAAATTATTTTTTGAATAATTTACTATAGAAAAGGCAATCCCTGGCGTAATTAAAGTTTGCGACAGTAGAAAATTATTTTTTGAATAATTTACTATAGAAAAGGCTATCCCTGGCGCAATTAAAATTTGCGACAGTAGAAAATTATTTTTTGAATAATTTACTATAGAAAAGGCAATCCCTGGCGCAATTAAAATTTGCGGCAGTATAAAATTATTTTTTGAATAATTTACTATAGAAAAGGCAATCCCTGGCGTAATTAAAATTTGCGACAGTTGAAAATTATTTTTTGAATAATTTACTATAGAAAAGGCAATCCCTGGCGCACTTAAAATTTGCGACAGTAAAAAATTATTTTTTGAAAAATTTACTGTAGAAAAGGCAATCCCTGGCGGATTTGAAATTTGCGACAGTAAAAAATTACTTTTGAATAATTTACTATAGAAAAGGCAATCCCTGGCGTAATTAAAATTTGCGACAGTAGAAAATTATTTTTTGAATAATTTACTATAGAAAAGGCAATCCCTGGCGCAATTAAAATTTGCGACAGTAGAAAATTTTTTTTTGAATAATTTACTATAGAAAAGGCAATCCCTGGGATATTTAAAATTTGCGACAGTAAAAAATTATTTTTTTGCAAAATTTACTATAGAAAGGCAATCCCTGGCGTAGTTAAAATTTGCGACAGTTGAAAATTATTTTTTGAATAATTTACTATAGAAAAGGCAATCCCTGGCGTAATTAAAATTTGCGACAGTAAAAAATATTTTTTTGAATAATTTACTATAGAAAAGACAATCCCTGGCGCAATTAAAATTTGCGACAGTAGAAAATTATTTTTTGAATAATTTACTATAGAAAAGGCAATCCCTGGCGGATTTGAAATTTGCGACAGTAAAAAATTATTTTTTGAATAATTTACTATAAAAAAGGCAATCCCTGGCGCAATTAAAATTTGCGACAGTAGAAAATTATTTTTTGAATAATTTACTATAGAAAAGGCAATCCCTGGCGGATTTGAAATTTGCGACAGTATAAAATTATTTTTTGAATAATTTACTATAGAAAAGGCAATCCCTGGCGGATTTGAAATTTGCGACAGTATAAAATTATTTTTTGAATAATTTACTATAGAAAAGGCAATCCCTGGCGTAATTAAAATTTGCGACAGTAGAAAATTATTTTTTGAATAATTTACTATAGAAAAGGCAAACCCTGGCTGATTTGAAATTTGCGACAGTAAAAAAATATTTTTTGAATAATTTACTATAGAAAAGGCAATCCCTGGCGGATTTGAAATTTGCGACAGTAAAAAATTATTTTTTGAATAATTTACTATAGAAAAGGCAATCCCTGGCGTAATTAAAATTTGCGACAGTATAAAATTATTTTTTGAATAATTTACTATAGAAAAGGCAATCCCTGGGATATTTAAAATTTGCGACAGTAGAAAATTATTTTTTGAATAATTTACTATAGAAAAGGCAATCCCTGGCGTAATTAAAATTTGCGACAGTAAAAAATTAATATTTTTAATAATTTACTATAGAAAAGGCAATCCCTGGCGTAATTAAAATTTGCGACAGTAAAAAATTATTTTTTTGCAAAATTTACTATAGACAAGGCAATCCCTGGCGTAATTAAAATTTGCGACAGTTGAAAATTATTTTTTGAATAATTTACTATAGAAAAGGCAATCCCTGGCGTAATTAAAATTTGCGACAGTTGAAAATTATTTTTTGAATAATTTACTATAGAAAAGGCAATCCCTGGCGTAATTAAAATTTGCGACAGTAGAAAATTATTTTTTGAATAATTTACTATAGAAAAGGCAATCCCTGGCGTAATTAAAATTTGCGGCAGTAGAAAATTATTTTTTTAATAATTTACTATAGAAAAGGCAATCCCTGGCGGATTTGAAATTTGCGACAGTAAAAAATTATTTTTTGAATAATTTACTATAGAAAAGGCAATCCCTGGCGCATTTAAAATTTGCGACAATTGAAAATTATTTTTTGAATAATTTACTATAGAAAAGGCAATCCCTGGCGTAATTAAAATTTGCGACAGTTGAAAATTATTTTTTGAATAATTTACTATAGAAAAGGCAATCCCTGGCGCAATTAAAATTTGCGACAGTAGAAAATTATTTTTTGAATAATTTACTATAGAAAAGGCAATCCCTGGCGTAATTAAAATTTGCGACAGTTGAAAATTATTTTTTGAATAATTTACTATAGAAAAGGCAATCCCTGGCGCAATTAAAATTTGCGACAATAGAAAATTATTTTTTGAATAATTTACTATAGAAAAGGCAATCCCTGGCGGATTTAAAATTTGCGACAGTTGAAAATTATTTTTTGAATAATTTACTATAGAAAAGGCAATCCCTGGCGTAATTAAAATTTGCGACAGTTGAAAATTATTTTTTGAATAATTTACTATAGAAAAGGCAATCCCTGGCGGATTTGAAATTTGCGACAGTAAAAAATTATTTTTTGAATAATTTACTATAGAAAAGGCAATCCCTGGCGTAATTAAAATTTGCGACAGTAGAAAATTATTTTTTGAATAATTTACTATAGAAAAGGCAATCCCTGGCGGATTTGAAATTTGCGACAGTAAAAAATTATTTTTTGAATAATTTACTATAGAAAAAGCAATCCCTGGCGTAATTAAAATTTGCGACAGTAGAAAATTATTTTTTGAATAATTTACTATAGAAAAGGCAATCCCTGGCGTAATTAAAATTTGCGACAGTAGAAAATTTATTTTTTGAATAATTTACTATAGAAAAGGCAATCCCTGGCGCAATTAAAATTTGCGACAGTTGAAAATTATTTTTTGAATAATTTACTATAGAAAAGGCAATCCCTGGCGTAATTAAAATTTGCGACAGTAAAAAATTATTTTTTGAATAATTTACTATAGAAAAGGCAATCCCTGGCGGATTTGAAATTTGCGACAGTTGAAAATTATATTTTGAATAATTTACTATAGAAAAGGCAATCCCTGGCGTAATTAAAATTTGCGACAATTGAAAATTATTTTTTGAATAATTTACTATAGAAAAGGCAATCCCTGGGATATTTAAAATTTGCGACAGTAAAAAATTATTTTTTGAAAAATTTACTATAGAAAAGGTAATCCCTGGCGGATTTGAAATTTGCGACAGTAAAAAACTATTTTTTGAATAATTTACTATAGAAAAGACAATCCCTGGCGTAATTAAAATTTGCGACAGTAAAAAATTATTTTTTTGCAAAATTTACTATAGAAAAGGCAATCCCTGGCGTATTTAAAATTTGCGACAGTAAAAAATTATTTTTTGAATAATTTACTATAGAAAAGGCAATCCCTGGCGTAATTAAAATTTGCGACAGTTGAAAATTATTTTTTGAATTATTTACTATAGAAAAGGCAATCCCTGGCGGATTTGAAATTTGCGACAGTAGAAAATTATTTTTTGAATAATTTACTATAGAAAAGGCAATCCCTGGCGTAATTAAAATTTGCGACAGTAGAAAATTATTTTTTGAATAATTTACTATAGAAAAGGCAATCCCTGGCGGATTTGAAATTTGCGACAGTAAGAAATTATTTTTTGAATAATTTACTATAGAAAAGGCAATCCCTGGCGCAATTAAAATTTGCGACAGTTGAAAATTATTTTTTGAATAATTTACTATAGAAAAGGCAATCCCTGGCGTAATTAAAATTTGCGACAGTAGAAAATTATTTTTTGAATAATTTACTATAGAAAAGGCAATCCCTGGCGTATTTAAAATTTGCGACAGTAAAAAATTATTTTTTGAATAATTTACTATAGAAAAGGCAATCCCTGGCGTAATTAAAATTTGCGACAGTTGAAAATTATTTTTTGAATAATTTACTATAGAAAAGGCAATCCCTGGCGTAATTAAAATTTGCGACAGTAAAAAATTATTTTTTGAATAATTTACTATAGAAAAGGCAATCCCTGGCGCAATTAAAATTTGCGACAGTAGAAAATTATTTTTTGAATAATTTACTATAGAAAAGGCAATCCCTGGCGTAATTAAAATTTGCGACAGTAGAAAATTATTTTTTGAATAATTTACTATAGAAAAGGCAATCCCTGGTGTAATTAAAATTTGCGACAGTAGAAAATTTATTTTTTGAATAATTTACTATAGAAAAGGCAATACCTGGCGCAATTAAAATTTGCGACAGTTGAAAATTATTTTTTGAATAATTTACTATAGAAAAGGCAATCCCTGGCGTAATTAAAATTTGCGACAGTAAAAAATTATTTTTTGAATAATTTACTATAGAAAAGGCAATCCCTGGCGCAATTAAAATTTGCGACAGTAGAAAATTATTTTTTGAATAATTTACTATAGAAAAGGCAATCCCTGGCGGATTTGAAATTTGCGACAGTTGAAAATTATTTTTTGAATAATTTACTATAGAAAAGGCAATACCTGGCGTAATTAAAATTTGCGACAGTTGAAAATTATTTTTTGAATAATTTACTATAGAAAAGGCAATCCCTGGGATATTTAAAATTTGCGACAGTAAAAAATTATTTTTTGAAAAATTTACTATAGAAAAGGCAATCCCTGGCGGATTTGAAATTTGCGACAGTAAAAAATTATTTTTTGAATAATTTACTATAGAAAAGGCAATCCCTGGCGTAATTAAAATTTGCGACAGTAAAAAATTATTTTTTCGCAAAATTTACTATAGAATATGCAATCCCCGGCGTATTTAAAATTTGCGACAGTAAAAAATTATTTTTTGAATAATTTACTATAGAAAATGCAATCCCTGGCGTAATTAAAATTTGCGACAGTAGAAAATTATTTTTTGAATAATTTACTATAGAAAAGGCAATCCCTGGTGTAATTAAAATTTGCGACAGTAGAAAATTTATTTTTTGAATAATTTACTATAGAAAAGGCAATACCTGGCGCAATTAAAATTTGCGACAGTTGAAAATTATTTTTTGAATAATTTACTATAGAAAAGGCAATCCCTGGCGTAATTAAAATTTGCGACAGTAAAAAATTATTTTTTGAATAATTTACTATAGAAAAGGCAATCCCTGGCGCAATTAAAATTTGCGACAGTAGAAAATTATTTTTTGAATAATTTACTATAGAAAAGGCAATCCCTGGCGGATTTGAAATTTGCGACAGTTGAAAATTATTTTTTGAATAATATACTATAGAAAAGGCAATCCCTGGCGTAATTAAAATTTGCGACAGTTGAAAATTATTTTTTGAATAATTTACTATAGAAAAGGCAATCCCTGGGATATTTAAAATTTGCTACAGTAAAAAATTATTTTTTGAAAAATTTACTATAGAAAAGGCAATCCCTGGCGGATTTGAAATTTGCGACAGTAAAAAATTATTTTTTGAATAATTTACTATAGAAAAGGCAATCCCTGGCGTAATTAAAATTTGCGACAATAAAAAATTATTTTTTTGCAAAATTTACTATAGAATATGCAATCCCCGGCGTATTTAAAATTTGCGACAGTAAAAAATTATTTTTTGAATAATTTACTATAGAAAAGGCAATCCCTGGCGTAATTAAAATTTGCGACAGTTGAAAATTATTTTTTGAATAATTTACTATAGAAAAGGCAATCCCTGGCGGATTTGAAATTTGCGACAGTAGAAAATTATTTTTTGAATAATTTACTATAGAAAAGGCAATCCCTGCCGTAATTAAAATTTGCGACAGTAGAAAATTATTTTTTGAATAATTTACTATAGAAAAGGCAATCCCTGGCGGATTTGAAATTTGCGACAGTAAAAAATTATTTTTTGAATAATTTACTATAGAAAAGGCAATCCCTGGCGCAATTAAAATTTGCGACAGTTGAAAATTATTTTTTGAATAATTTACTATAGAAAAGGCAATCCCTGGCGTAATTAAAATTTGCGACAGTTGAAAATTATTTTTTGAATAATTTACTATAGAAAAGGCAATCCCTGGCGCAATTAAAACTTGCGACAGTAGAAAATTATTTTTTGAATAATTTACTATAGAAAAGGCAATCCCTGGCGGATTTGAAATTTGCGACAGTAAAAAATTATTTTTTGAATAATTTACTATAGAAAAGGCAATCCCTGGCGTAATTAAAATTTGCGACAGTAGAAAATTATTTTTTGAATAATTTACTATAGAAAAGGCAATCCCTGGCGGATTTGAAATTTGCGACAGTAAAAAATTATTTTTTGAATAATTTACTATAGAAAAGGCAATCCCTGGCGTAATTAAAATTTGCGACAGTAGAAAGTTATTTTTTGAATAATTTACTATAGAAAAGGCAATCCCTGGCGGATTTGAAATTTGCGACAGTAAAAAATTATTTTTTGAATAATTTACTATAGAAAAGGAAATCCCTGGCATAATTAAAATTCGCGACAGTTGAAAATTATTTTTTGAATAATTTACTATAGAAAAGGCCATCCCTGGCGTAATTAAAATTTGCGGCAGTTGAAAATTATTTTTTGAATAATTTACTATAGAAAAGGCAATCCCTGGCGTAATTAAAATTTGCGACAGTAGAAAATTATTTTTTGAATAATTTACTATAGAAAAGGCAATCCCTGGCGGATTTGAAATTTGCGACAGTAAAAAATTATTTTTTGAATAATTTACTATAGAAAAGGCAATCCCTGGCGCAATTAAAATTTGCGACAGTAGAAAATTATTTTTTGAATAATTTACTATAGAAAAGGCAATCCCTGGCGGATTTGAAATTTGCGACAGTAAGAAATTATTTTTTGAATAATTTACTATAGAAAAGGCAATCCCTGGCGCAATTAAAATTTGCGACAGTTGAAAATTATTTTTTGAATAATTTACTATAGAAAAGGCAATCCCTGGCGTAATTAAAATTTGCGACAGTAGAAAATTATTTTTTGAATAATTTACTATAGAAAAGGCAATCCCTGGCGTATTTAAAATTTGCGACAGTAAAAAATTATTTTTTGAATTATTTACTATAGAAAAGGCAATCCCTGGCGTAATTAAAATTTGCGACAGTTGAAAATTATTTTTTGAATAATTTACTATAGAAAAGGCAATCCCTGGCGTAATTAAAATTTGCGACAGTAAAAAATTATTTTTTGAATAATTTACTATAGAAAAGGCAATCCCTGGCGCAATTAAAATTTGCGACAGTAGAAAATTATTTTTTGAATAATTTACTATAGAAAAGGCAATCCCTGGCGTAATTAAAATTTGCGACAGTAGAAAATTATTTTTTGAATAATTTACTATAGAAAAGGCAATCCCTGGTGTAATTAAAATTTGCGACAGTAGAAAATTTATTTTTTGAATAATTTACTATAGAAAAGGCAATACCTGGCGCAATTAAAATTTGCGACAGTTGAAAATTATTTTTTGAATAATTTACTATAGAAAAGGCAATCCCTGGCGTAATTAAAATTTGCGACAGTAAAAAATTATTTTTTGAATAATTTACTATAGAAAAGGCAATCCCTGGCGCAATTAAAATTTGCGACAGTAGAAAATTATTTTTGAATAATTTACTATAGAAAAGGCAATCCCTGGCGGATTTGAAATTTGCGACAGTTGAAAATTATTTTTTGAATAATTTACTATAGAAAAGGCAATACCTGGCGTAATTAAAATTTGCGACAGTTGAAAATTATTTTTTGAATAATTTACTATAGAAAAGGCAATCCCTGGGATATTTAAAATTTGCGACAGTAAAAAATTATTTTTTGAAAAATTTACTATAGAAAAGGCAATCCCTGGCGGATTTGAAATTTGCGACAGTAAAAAATTATTTTTTGAATAATTTACTATAGAAAAGGCAATCCCTGGCGTAATTAAAATTTGCGACAGTAAAAAATTATTTTTTTGCAAAATTTACTATAGAATATGCAATCCCCGGCGTATTTAAAATTTGCGACAGTAAAAAATTATTTTTTGAATAATTTACTATAGAAAAGGCAATCCCTGGCGTAATTAAAATTTGCGACAGTAGAAAATTATTTTTTGAATAATTTACTATAGAAAAGGCAATCCCTGGTGTAATTAAAATTTGCGACAGTAGAAAATTTATTTTTTGAATAATTTACTATAGAAAAGGCAATACCTGGCGCAATTAAAATTTGCGACAGTTGAAAATTATTTTTTGAATAATTTACTATAGAAAAGGCAATCCCTGGCGTAATTAAAATTTGCGACAGTAAAAAATTATTTTTTGAATAATTTACTATAGAAAAGGCAATCCCTGGCGCAATTAAAATTTGCGACAGTAGAAAATTATTTTTTGAATAATTTACTATAGAAAAGGCAATCCCTGGCGGATTTGAAATTTGCGACAGTTGAAAATTATTTTTTGAATAATATACTATAGAAAAGGCAATCCCTGGCGTAATTAAAATTTGCGACAGTTGAAAATTATTTTTTGAATAATTTACTATAGAAAAGGCAATCCCTGGGATATTTAAAATTTGCTACAGTAAAAAATTATTTTTTGAAAAATTTACTATAGAAAAGGCAATCCCTGGCGGATTTGAAATTTGCGACAGTAAAAAATTATTTTTTGAATAATTTACTATAGAAAAGGCAATCCCTGGCGTAATTAAAATTTGCGACAATAAAAAATTATTTTTTTGCAAAATTTACTATAGAATATGCAATCCCCGGCGTATTTAAAATTTGCGACAGTAAAAAATTATTTTTTGAATAATTTACTATAGAAAAGGCAATCCCTGGCGTAATTAAAATTTGCGACAGTTGAAAATTATTTTTTGAATAATTTACTATAGAAAAGGCAATCCCTGGCGGATTTGAAATTTGCGACAGTAGAAAATTATTTTTTGAATAATTTACTATAGAAAAGGCAATCCCTGGCGTAATTAAAATTTGCGACAGTAGAAAATTATTTTTTGAATAATTTACTATAGAAAAGGCAATCCCTGGCAAATTTGAAATTTGCGACAGTAAAAAATTATTTTTTGAATAATTTACTATAGAAAAGGCAATCCCTGGCGCAATTAAAATTTGCGACAGTTGAAAATTATTTTTTGAATAATTTACTATAGAAAAGGCAATCCCTGGCGTAATTAAAATTTGCGACAGTTGAAAATTATTTTTTGAATAATTTACTATAGAAAAGGCAATCCCTGGCGCAATTAAAACTTGCGACAGTAGAAAATTATTTTTTGAATAATTTACTATAGAAAAGGCAATCCCTGGCGGATTTGAAATTTGCGACAGTAAAAAATTATTTTTTGAATAATTTACTATAGAAAAGGCAATCCCTGGCGTAATTAAAATTTGCGACAGTAGAAAATTATTTTTTGAATAATTTACTATAGAAAAGGCAATCCCTGGCGGATTTGAAATTTGCGACAGTAAAAAATTATTTTTTGAATAATTTACTATAGAAAAGGCAATCCCTGGCGTAATTAAAATTTGCGACAGTAGAAAATTATTTTTTGAATAATTTACTATAGAAAAGGCAATCCCTGGCGGATTTGAAATTTGCGACAGTAAAAAATTATTTTTTGAATAATTTACTATAGAAAAGGAAATCCCTGGCATAATTAAAATTCGCGACAGTTGAAAATTATTTTTTGAATAATTTACTATAGAAAAGGCCATCCCTGGCGTAATTAAAATTTGCGGCAGTTGAAAATTATTTTTTGAATAATTTACTATAGAAAAGGCAATCCCTGGCGTAATTAAAATTTGCGACAGTAGAAAATTATTTTTTGAATAATTTACTATAGAAAAGGTAATCCCTGGCGGATTTGAAATTTGCGACAGTAAAAAATTATTTTTTGAATAATTTACTAAAGAAAAGGCAATCCCTGGCGCAATTAAAATTTGCGACAGTAGAAAATTATTTTTTGAATAATTTACTATAGAAAAGGCAATCCCTGGCGGATTTGAAATTTGCGACAGTATAAAATTATTTTTTGAATAATTTACTATAGAAAAGGCAATCCCTGGCGGATTTGAAATTTGCGACAGTATAAAATTATTTTTTGAATAATTTACTATAGAAAAGGCAATCCCTGGCGTAATTAAAATTTGCGACAGTAGAAAATTATTTTTTGAATAATTTACTATAGAAAAGGCAAACCCTGGCTGATTTGAAATTTGCGACAGTAAAAAAATATTTTTTGAATAATTTACTATAGAAAAGGCAATCCCTGGCGGATTTGAAATTTGCGACAGTAAAAAATTATTTTTTGAATAATTTACTATAGAAAAGGCAATCCCTGGCGTAATTAAAATTTGCGACAGTATAAAATTATTTTTTGAATAATTTACTATAGAAAAGGCAATCCCTGGGATATTTAAAATTTGCGACAGTAGAAAATTATTTTTTGCAAAATTTACTATAGAAAAGGCAATCCCTGGCGTAATTAAAATTTGCGACAGTAGAAAATTAATTTTTGAATAATTTACTATAGAAAAGGCAATCCCTGGCGGATTTGAAATTTGCGACAGTTGAAAATTATTTTTTGAATAATTTACTATAGAAAAGGCAATCCCTGGCGTAATTAAAATTTGCGTCAGTAAAAAATTAATATTTTTAATAATTTACTATAGAAAAGGCAATCCCTGGCGTAATTAAAATTTGCGACAGTAAAAAATTATTTTTTTGCAAAATTTACTATAGACAAGGCAATCCCTGGCGTAATTAAAATTTGCGACAGTTGAAAATTATTTTTTGAATAATTTACTATAGAAAAGGCAATCCCTGGCGTAATTAAAATTTGCGACAGTTGAAAATTATTTTTTGAATAATTTACTACAGAAAAGGCAATCCCTGGCGTAATTAAAATTTGCGACAGTAGAAAATTATTTTTTGAATAATTTACTATAGAAAAGGCAATCCCTGGCGTAATTAAAATTTGCGGCAGTAGAAAATTATTTTTTTAATAATTTACTATAGAAAAGGCAATCCCTGGCGGATTTGAAATTTGCGACAGTAAAAAATTATTTTTTGAATAATTTACTATAGAAAAGGCAATCCCTGGCGCATTTAAAATTTGCGACAGTAGAAAATTATTTTTTGAATAATTTACTATAGAAAAGGCAATCCCTGGCGTAATTAAAATTTGCGACAGTTGAAAATTATTTTTTGAATAATTTACTATAGAAAAGGCAATCCCTGGCGCAATTAAAATTTGCGACAATAGAAAATTATTTTTTGAATAATTTACTATAGAAAAGGCAATCCCTGGCGGATTTAAAATTTGCGACAGTTGAAAATTATTTTTTGAATAATTTACTATAGAAAAGGCAATCCCTGGCGTAATTAAAATTTGCGACAGTTGAAAATTATTTTTTGAATAATTTACTATAGAAAAGGCAATCCCTGGCGGATTTGAAATTTGCGACAGTAAAAAATTATTTTTTGAATAATTTACTATAGAAAAGGCAATCCCTGGCGTAATTAAAATTTGCGACAGTAGAAAATTATTTTTTGAATAATTTACTATAGAAAAGGCAATCCCTGGCGGATTTGAAATTTGCGACAGTAAAAAATTATTTTTTGAATAATTTACTATAGAAAAAGCAATCCCTGGCGTAATTAAAATTTGCGACAGTAGAAAATTATTTTTTGAATAATTTACTATAGAAAAGGCAATCCCTGGCGTAATTAAAATTTGCGACAGTAGAAAATTTATTTTTTGAATAATTTACTATAGAAAAGGCAATCCCTGGCGCAATTAAAATTTGCGACAGTTGAAAATTATTTTTTGAATAATTTACTATAGAAAAGGCAATCCCTGGCGTAATTAAAATTTGCGACAGTAAAAAATTATTTTTTGAATAATTTACTATAGAAAAGGCAATCCCTGGCGGATTTGAAATTTGCGACAGTTGAAAATTATATTTTGAATAATTTACTATAGAAAAGGCAATCCCTGGCGTAATTAAAATTTGCGACAATTGAAAATTATTTTTTGAATAATTTACTATAGAAAAGGCAATCCCTGGGATATTTAAAATTTGCGACAGTAAAAAATTATTTTTTGAACAATTTACTATAGAAAAGATAATCCCTGGCAGATTTGAAATTTGCGACAGTAAAAAACTATTTTTTGAATAATTTACTATAGAAAAGACAATCCCTGGCGTAATTAAAATTTGCGACAGTAAAAAATTATTTTTTTGCAAAATTTACTATAGAAAAGGCAATCCCTGGCGTATTTAAAATTTGCGACAGTAAAAAATTATTTTTTGAATAATTTACTATAGAAAAGGCAATCCCTGGCGTAATTAAAATTTGCGACAGTTGAAAATTATTTTTTGAATAATTTACTATAGAAAAGGCAATCCCTGGCGGATTTGAAATTTGCGACAGTAGAAAATTATTTTTTGAATAATTTACTATAGAAAAGGCAATCCCTGGCGTAATTAAAATTTGCGACAGTTGAAAATTATTTTTTGAATAATTTACTATAGAAAAGGCAATCCCTGGCGTAATTAAAATTTGCGACAGTAAAAAATTATTTTTTGAATAATTTACTATAGAAAAGGCAATCCCTGGCGCAATTAAAATTTGCGACAGTAGAAAATTATTTTTTGAATAACTTACTATAGAAAAGGCAATCCCTGGCGTAATTAAAATTTGCGACAGTAGAAAATTATTTTTTGAATAATTTACTATAGAAAAGGCAATCCCTGGTGTAATTAAAATTTGCGACAGTAGAAAATTTATTTTTTGAATAATTTACTATAGAAAAGGCAATACCTGGCGCAATTAAAATTTGCGACAGTTGAAAATTATTTTTTGAATAATTTACTATAGAAAAGGCAATCCCTGGCGTAATTAAAATTTGCGACAGTAAAAAATTATTTTTTGAATAATTTACTATAGAAAAGGCAATCCCTGGCGCAATTAAAATTTGCGAAAGTAGAAAATTATTTTTTGAATAATTTACTATAGACAAGGCAATCCCTGGCGTAATTAAAATTTGCGACAGTTGAAAATTATTTTTTGAATAATTTACTATAGAAAAGGCAATCCCTGGCGTAATTAAAATTTGCGACAGTTGAAAATTATTTTTTGAATAATTTACTACAGAAAAGGCAATCCCTGGCGTAATTAAAATTTGCGACAGTAGAAAATTATTTTTTGAATAATTTACTATAGAAAAGGCAATCCCTGGCGTAATTAAAATTTGCGGCAGTAGAAAATTATTTTTTTAATAATTTACTATAGAAAAGGCAATCCCTGGCGGATTTGAAATTTGCGACAGTAAAAAATTATTTTTTGAATAATTTACTATAGAATATGCAATCCCCGGCGTATTTAAAATTTGCGACAGTAAAAAATTATTTTTTGAATAATTTACTATAGAAAAGGCAATCCCTGGGCGTAATTAAAATTTGCGACAGTAGAAAATTATTTTTTGAATAATTTACTATAGAAAAGGCAATCCCTGGTGTAATTAAAATTTGCGACAGTAGAAAATTTATTTTTTGAATAATTTACTATAGAAAAGGCAATACCTGGCGCAATTAAAATTTGCGACAGTTGAAAATTATTTTTTGAATAATTTACTATAGAAAAGGCAATCCCTGGCGTAATTAAAATTTGCGACAGTAAAAAATTATTTTTTGAATAATTTACTATAGAAAAGGCAATCCCTGGCGCAATTAAAATTTGCGACAGTAGAAAATTATTTTTTGAATAATTTACTATAGAAAAGGCAATGCCTGGCGGATTTGAAATTTGCGACAGTTGAAAATTATTTTTTGAATAATATACTATAGAAAAGGCAATCCCTGGCGTAATTAAAATTTGCGACAGTTGAAAATTATTTTTTGAATAATTTACTATAGAAAAGGCAATCCTTGGGATATTTAAAATTTGCTACAGTAAAAAATTATTTTTTGAAAAATTTACTATAGAAAAGGCAATCCCTGGCGGATTTGAAATTTGCGACAGTAAAATATTATTTTTTGAATAATTTACTATAGAAAAGGCAATCCCTGGCGTAATTAAAATTTGCGACAATAAAAAATTATTTTTTTGCAAAATTTACTATAGAATATGCAATCCCCGGCGTATTTAAAATTTGCGACAGTAAAAAATTATTTTTTGAATAATTTACTATAGAAAAGGCAATCCCTGGCGTAATTAAAATTTGCGACAGTTGAAAATTATTTTTTGAATAATATACTATAGAAAAGGCAATCCCTGGCGGATTTGAAATTTGCGACAATAGAAAATTATTTTTTGAATAATTTACTATAGAAAAGGCAATCCCTGGCGTAATTAAAATTTGCGACAGTAGAAAATTATTTTTTGAATAATTTACTATAGAAAAGGCAATCCCTGGCGGATTTGAAATTTGCGACAGTAAAAAATTATTTTTTGAATAATTTACTATAGAAAAGGCAATCCCTGGCGCAATTAAAATTTGCGACAGTAAAAAATTATTTTTTTGCAAAATTTACTATAGAAAAGGCAATCCCTGGCGTATTTAAAATTTGCGACAGTAAAAAATTATTTTTTTGAATAATTTACTATAGAAAAGGCAATCCCTGGCGTAATTAAAATTTGCGACAGTTGAAAATTATTTTTTGAATAATTTACTATAGAAAAGGCAATCCCTGGCGGATTTGAAATTTGCGACAGTAGAAAATTATTTTTTGAATAATTTACTATAGAAAAGGCAATCCCTGGCGTAATTAAAATTTGCGACAGTTGAAAATTATTTTTTGAATAATTTACTATAGAAAAGGCAATCCCTGGCGTAATTAAAATTTGCGACAGTAAAAAATTATTTTTTGAATAATTTACTATAGAAAAGGCAATCCCTGGCGCAATTAAAATTTGCGACAGTAGAAAATTATTTTTTGAATAACTTACTATAGAAAAGGCAATCCCTGGCGTAATTAAAATTTGCGACAGTAGAAAATTATTTTTTGAATAATTTACTATAGAAAAGGCAATCCCTGGTGTAATTAAAATTTGCGACAGTAGAAAATTTATTTTTTGAATAATTTACTATAGAAAAGGCAATACCTGGCGCAATTAAAATTTGCGACAGTTGAAAATTATTTTTTGAATAATTTACTATAGAAAAGGCAATCCCTGGCGTAATTAAAATTTGCGACAGTAAAAAATTATTTTTTGAATAATTTACTATAGAAAAGGCAATCCCTGGCGCAATTAAAATTTGCGAAAGTAGAAAATTATTTTTTGAATAATTTACTATAGAAAAGGCAATCCCTGGCGGATTTGAAATTTGCGACAGTTGAAAATTATTTTTTGAATAATTTACTATAGAAAAGGCAATCCCTGGCGTAATTAAAATTTGCGACAGTTGAAAATTATTTTTTGAATAATTTACTATAGAAAAGGCAATCCCTGGGATATTTAAAATTTGCGACAGTAAAAAATTATTTTTTGAAAAATTTACTATAGAAAAGGCAATCCCTGGCGGATTTGAAATTTGCGACAGTAAAAAATTATTTTTTGAATAATTTACTATAGAAAAGGCAATCCCTGGCGTAATTAAAATTTGCGACAGTAAAAAATTATTTTTTTGCAAAATTTACTATAGAATATGCAATCCCCGGCGTATTTAAAATTTGCGACAGTAAAAAATTATTTTTTGAATAATTTACTATAGAAAAGGCAATCCCTGGCGTAATTAAAATTTGCGACAGTAGAAAATTATTTTTTGAATAATTTACTATAGAAAAGGCAATCCCTGGTGTAATTAAAATTTGCGACAGTAGAAAATTTATTTTTTGAATAATTTACTATAGAAAAGGCAATACCTGGCGCAATTAAAATTTGCGACAGTTGAAAATTATTTTTTGAATAATTTACTATAGAAAAGGCAATCCCTGGCGTAATTAAAATTTGCGACAGTAAAAAATTATTTTTTGAATAATTTACTATAGAAAAGGCAATCCCTGGCGCAATTAAAATTTGCGACAGTAGAAAATTATTTTTTGAATAATTTACTATAGAAAAGGCAATGCCTGGCGGATTTGAAATTTGCGACAGTTGAAAATTATTTTTTTGAATAATATACTATAGAAAAGGCAATCCCTGGCGTAATTAAAATTTGCGACAGTTGAAAATTATTTTTTGAATAATTTACTATAGAAAAGGCAATCCTTGGGATATTTAAAATTTGCTACAGTAAAAAATTATTTTTTGAAAAATTTACTATAGAAAAGGCAATCCCTGGCGGATTTGAAATTTGCGACAGTAAAATATTATTTTTTGAATAATTTACTATAGAAAAGGCAATCCCTGGCGTAATTAAAATTTGCGACAATAAAAAATTATTTTTTTGCAAAATTTACTATAGAATATGCAATCCCCGGCGTATTTAAAATTTGCGACAGTAAAAAATTATTTTTTGAATAATTTACTATAGAAAAGGCAATCCCTGGCGTAATTAAAATTTGCGACAGTTGAAAATTATTTTTTGAATAATATACTATAGAAAAGGCAATCCCTGGCGGATTTGAAATTTGCGACAATAGAAAATTATTTTTTGAATAATTTACTATAGAAAAGGCAATCCCTGGCGTAATTAAAATTTGCGACAGTAGAAAATTATTTTTTGAATAATTTACTATAGAAAAGGCAATCCCTGGCGGATTTGAAATTTGCGACAGTAAAAAATTATTTTTTGAATAATTTACTATAGAAAAGGCAATCCCTGGCGCAATTAAAATTTGCGACAGTTGAAAATTATTTTTTGAATAATTTACTATAGAAAAGGCAGTCCCTGGCGTAATTAAAATTTGCGACAGTTGAAAATTATTTTTTGAATAATTTACTATAGAAAAGGCAATCCCTGGCGCAATTAAAACTTGCGACAGTAGAAAATTATTTTTTGAATAATTTACTATAGAAAAGGCAATCCCTGGCGGATTTGAAATTTGCGACAGTAAAAAATTATTTTTTGAATAATTTACTATAGAAAAGGCAATCCCTGGCGTAATTAAAATTTGCGACAGTAGAAAATTATTTTTTGAATAATTTACTATAGAAAAGGCAATCCCTGGCGGATTTGAAATTTGCGACAGTAAAAAATTATTTTTTGAATAATTTACTATAGAAAAGGCAATCCCTGGCGTAATTAAAATTTGCGACAGTAGAAAATTATTTTTTGAATAATTTACTATAGAAAAGGCAATCCCTGGCGGATTTGAAATTTGCGACAGTAAAAAATTATTTTTTGAATAATTTACTATAGAAAAGGAAATCCCTGGCATAATTAAAATTCGCGACAGTTGAAAATTATTTTTTGAATAATTTACTATAGAAAAGGCCATCCCTGGCGTAATTAAGATTTGCGGCAGTTGAAAATTATTTTTTGAATAATTTACTATAGAAAAGGCAATCCCTGGCACAATTAAAATTTGCGACATTTGAAAATTATTTTTTGAATAATTTACTATAGAAAAGGCAATCCCTGGCGTAATTAAAATTTGCGACAGTAAAAAATTATTTTTTGAATAATTTACTATAGAAAAGGCAATCCCTGGCGCAATTAAAATTTGCGACAGTAGAAAATTATTTTTTGAATAATTTACTATAGAAAAGGCAATCCCTGGCGGATTTGAAATTTGCGACAGTTGAAAATTATCTTTTGAATAATTTACTATAGAAAAGGCAATCCCTGGCGTAATTAAAATTTGCGACAGTTGAAAATTATTTTTTGAATAATTTACTATAGAAAAGGCAATCCCTGGGATATTTAAAATTTCCGACAGTAAAAAATTATTTTTTGAAAAATTTACTATAGAAAAGGCAATCCCTGGCGGATTTGAAATTTGCGACAGTTGAAAATTATTTTTTGAATAATATACTATAGAAAAGGCAATCCCTGGCGTAATTAAAATTTGCGACAGTTGAAAATTATTTTTTGAATAATTTACTATAGAAAAGGCAATCCCTGGCGCAATTAAAATTTGCGACAGTAGAAAATTATTTTTTGAATAATTTACTATAGAAAAGGCAATCCCTGGCGGATTTGAAATTTGCGACAGTAAAAAATTATTTTTTGAATAATTTACTATAGAAAAGGCAATCCCTGGCGTAATTAAAATTTGCGACAGTAGAAAATTATTTTTTGAATAATTTACTATAGAAAAGGCAATCCCTGGCGGATTTGAAATTTGCGACAGTAAAAAATTATTTTTTGAATAATTTACTATAGAAAAGGCAATACCTGGCGTAATTAAAATTTGCGACAGTAGAAAATTATTTTTTGAATAATTTACTATAGAAAAGGCAATCTCTGGCGGATTTGAAATTTGCGACAGTAAAAAATTATTTTTTGAATAATTTACTATAGAAAAGGCAATCCCTGGCGTAATTAAAATTTCCGACAGTTGAAAATTATTTTTTGAATAATTTACTATAGAAAAGGCAATCCCTGGCGTAATTAAAATTTGCGACAGTTGAAAATTATTTTTTGAATAATTTACTATAGAAAAGGCAATCCCTGGCGCAATTAAAATTTGCGACAGTTGAAAATTATTTTTTGAATAATTTACTATAGAAAAGGCAATCCCTGGCGTAATTAAAATTTGCGACAGTAAAAAATTATTTTTTGAATAATTTACTATAGAAAAGGCAATCCCTGGCGCAATTAAAATTTGCGACAGTAGAAAAGTATTTTTTGAATAATTTACTATAGAAAAGGCAATCCCTGGCGGATTTGAAATTTGCGACAGTTGAAAATAATTTTTTGAATAATTTACTATAGAAAAGGCAATCCCTGGCGTAATTAAAATTTGCGACAGTTGAAAATTATTTTTTGAATAATTTACTATAGAAAAGGCAATCCCTGGGATATTTAAAATTTGCGACAGTAAAAAATTATTTTTTGAAAAATTTACTATAGAAAAGGCAATCCCTGGCGGATTTGAAATTTGCGACAGTAAAAAATTATTTTTTGAATAATTTACTATAGAAAGGCAATCCCTGGCGTAATTAAAATTTGCGACAGTAAAAAATTATTTTTTTTGCAAAATTTACTATAGAAAAGGCAATTCCTGGCGTATTTAAAATTTGCGACAGTAAAAAATTATTTTTTGAATAATTTACTATAGAAAAGGCAATCCCTGGCCTAATTAAAATTTGCGACAGTTGAAAATTATTTTTTGAATAATTTACTATAGAAAAGGCAATCCCTGGCGTATTTGAAATTTGCGACAGTAGAAAATTATTTTTTGAATAATTTACTATAGAAAAGGCAATCCCTGGCGTAATTAAAATTTGCCACAGTAGAAAATTATTTTTTGAATAATTTACTATAGAAAAGGCAATCCCTGGCGCAATTAAAATTTGCGACAGTAGAAAATTATTTTTTGAATAATTTACTATAGAAAAGGCAATCCCTGGCGGATTTGAAATTTGCGATAGTAAAAAATTATTTTTTGAATAATTTACTATAGAAAAGGCAATCCCTGGCGTAATTAAAATTTGCGACAGTAGAAAATTATTTTTTGAATAATTTACTATAGAAAAGGCAATCCCTGGCGGATTTGAAATTTGCGACAGTAAAAAATTATTTTTTGAATAATTTACTATAGAAAAGGCAATCCCTGGCGTAATTAAAATTTGCGACAGTAGAAAATTATTTTTTGAATAATTTACTATAGAAAAGGCAATCCCTGGCGTATTTGAAATTTGCGACAGTAGAAAATTATTTTTTGAATAATTTACTATAGAAAAGGCAATCCCTGGCGGATTTGAAATTTGCGACAGTTGAATATTATTTTTTGAATAATTTACTATAGAAAAGGCAATCCCTGGCGTAATTAAAATTTGCGACAGTTGAAAATTATTTTTTGAATAATTTACTATAGAAAAGGCAATCCCTGGGATATTTAAAATTTGAGACAGTAAAAAATTATTTTTTGAAAAATTTACTATAGAAAAGGCAATCCCTGGCGGATTTGAAATTTGCGACAGTAAAAAATTATTTTTTGAATAATTTACTATAGAAAGGCAATCCCTGGCGTAATTAAAATTTGCGACAGTAAAAAATTATTTTTTTGCAAAATTTACTATAGAAAAGGCAATTCCTGGCGTATTTAAAATTTGCGACAGTAAAAAATTATTTTTTGAATAATTTACTATAGAAAAGGCAATCCCTGGCGTAATTAAAATTTGCGACAGTTGAAAATTATTTTTTGAATAATTTACTATAGAAAAGGCAATCCCTGGCGTATTTGAAATTTGCGACAGTAGAAAATTATTTTTTGAATAATTTACTATAGAAAAGGCAATCCCTGGCGTAATTAAAATTTGCCACAGTAGAAAATTATTTTTTGAATAATTTACTATAGAAAAGGCAATCCCTGGCGCAATTAAAATTTGCGACAGTAGAAAATTATTTTTTGAATAATTTACTATAGAAAAGGCAATCCCTGGCGGATTTGAAATTTGCGATAGTAAAAAATTATTTTTTGAATAATTTACTATAGAAAAGGCAATCCCTGGCGTAATTAAAATTTGCGACAGTAGAAAATTATTTTTTGAATAATTTACTATAGAAAAGGCAATCCCTGGCGGATTTGAAATTTGCGACAGTAAAAAATTATTTTTTGAATAATACTATAGAAAAGGCAATCCCTGGCGTAATTAAAATTTGCGACAGTTGAAAATTATTTTTTGAATAATTTACTATAGAAAAGGCAATCCCTGGCGGATTTGAAATTTGCGACAGTAAAAAATTATTTTTTGAATAATTTACTATAGAAAAGGCAATCATCCCTGGCGAATTTAAAATTTGCGACAGTAAAAAATTAATATTTTGAAAAATTTACAGTAGAAAAAGCAATCCCTGGCGCAATTAAAATTTGCGACAGTATAAAATTATTTTTTGAATAATTTACTATAGAAAAGGCAATCCCTGGCGGATTTGAAATTTGCGACAGTAAAAAATTATTTTTTGAATAATTTACTATAGAAAAGGCAATCCCTGGCGCAATTAAAATTTGCGACAGTAAAAAATTATTTTTTGAATAATTTACTATAGAAAAGGCAATCCTTGGCGGATTTGAAATTTGCGACAGTAAAAAATTATTTTTTGAATAATTTACTATAGAAAAGGCAATCCCTGGCGGATTTGAAATTTGCGACAGTAAAAAATTATTTTTTGAATAATTTACTATAGAAAAGGCAATCCCTGGCGTAATTAAAATTTGCGACAGTATAAAATTATTTTTTAAATAATTTACCATAGAAAAGGCAATCCCTGGCGGATTTGAAATTTGCGACAGTAAAAAATTATTTTCTGAATAATTTACTATAGAAAAGGCAATCACTGGCGTAATTAAAATTTGCGACAGTTGAAAATTATTTTTTGAATAATACTATAGAAAAGGCAATCCCTGGCGTAATTAAAATTTGCGACAGTTGAAAATTATTTTTTGAATAATTTACTATAGAAAAGGCAATCCCTGGCGGATTTGAAATTTGCGACAGTAAAAAATTATTTTTTGAATAATTTACTATAGAAAAGGCAATCCCTGGCGTATTTAAAATTTGCGACTGTAAAAAATTAATATTTTGAAAAATTTACAGTAGAAAAGGCAATCCCTGGCGCAATTAAAATTTGCGACAGTAAAAAATTATTTTTTGAATAATTTACTATAGAAAAGGCAATCCCTGGCGTAATTAAAATTTGCGACAGTAGAAAATTATTTTGTGAGAAATTTACTGTAGAAAAGGCAATCCCTGGCGCACTTAAAATTTGCGACAGTAAAAAATTATTTTTTGAATAATTTACTATACAAAAGGCTCCCTGGCGTTATTAAAATTTGCGACAGTAGAAAATTATTTTTTGAATAATTTACTATAGAAAAGGCAATCCTTGGCGGATTTGAAATTTGCGACAGTAAAAAATTATTTTTTGAATAATTTACTATAGAAAAGGCAATCCCTGGCGGATTTGAAATTTGCGACAGTAAAAAATTATTTTTTGAATAATTTACTATAGAAAAGGCAATCCCTGGCGTAATTAAAATTTGCGACAGTAGAAAATTATTTTTTGAATAATTTACTATAGAAAAGGCAATCCCTGGCGTATTTGAAATTTGCGACAGTAGAAAATTATTTTTTGAATAATTTACTATAGAAAAGGCAATCCCTGGCGGATTTGAAATTTGCGACAGTTGAATATTATTTTTTGAATAATTTACTATAGAAAAGGCAATCCCTGGCGTAATTAAAATTTGCGACAGTTGAAAATTATTTTTTGAATAATTTACTATAGAAAAGGCAATCCCTGGGATATTTAAAATTTGCGACAGTAAAAAATTATTTTTTGAAAAATTTACTATAGAAAAGGCAATCCCTGGCGGATTTGAAATTTGCGACAGTAAAAAATTATTTTTTGAATAATTTACTATAGAAAGGCAATCCCTGGCGTAATTAAAATTTGCGACAGTAAAAAATTATTTTTTTGCAAAATTTACTATAGAAAAGGCAATTCCTGGCGTATTTAAAATTTGCGACAGTAAAAAATTATTTTTTGAATAATTTACTATAGAAAAGGCAATCCCTGGCGTAATTAAAATTTGCGACAGTTGAAAATTATTTTTTGAATAATTTACTATAGAAAAGGCAATCCCTGGCGTATTTGAAATTTGCGACAGTAGAAAATTATTTTTTGAATAATTTACTATAGAAAAGGCAATCCCTGGCGTAATTAAAATTTGCCACAGTAGAAAATTATTTTTTGAATAATTTACTATAGAAAAGGCAATCCCTGGCGCAATTAAAATTTGCGACAGTAGAAAATTATTTTTTGAATAATTTACTATAGAAAAGGCAATCCCTGGCGGATTTGAAATTTGCGATAGTAAAAAATTATTTTTTGAATAATTTACTATAGAAAAGGCAATCCCTGGCGTAATTAAAATTTGCGAGAGTAGAAAATTATTTTTTGAATAATTTACTATAGAAAAGGCAATCCCTGGCGGATTTGAAATTTGCGACAGTAAAAAATTATTTTTTGAATAATTTACTATAGAAAAGGCAATGCCTGGCGTAATTAAAATTTGCGACAGTAGAAAATTATTTTTTGAATAATTTACTATAGAAAAGGCAATCCCTGGCGGATTTGAAATTTGCGACAGTAAAAAATTATTTTCTGAATAATTTACTATAGAAAAGGCAATCACTGGCGTAATTAAAATTTGCGACAGTTGAAAATTATTTTTTGAATAATACTATAGAAAAGGCAATCCCTGGCGTAATTAAAATTTGCGACAGTTGAAAATTATTTTTTGAATAATTTACTATAGAAAAGGCAATCCCTGGCGGATTTGAAATTTGCGACAGTAAAAAATTATTTTTTGAATAATTTACTATAGAAAAGGCAATCATCCCTGGCGAATTTAAAATTTGCGACAGTAAAAAATTAATATTTTGAAAAATTTACAGTAGAAAAAGCAATCCCTGGCGCAATTAAAATTTGCGACAGTATAAAATTATTTTTTGAATAATTTACTATAGAAAAGGCAATCCCTGGCGGATTTGAAATTTGCGACAGCAAAAAATTATTTTTTGAATAATTTACTATAGAAAAGGCAATCCCTGGCGCAATTAAAATTTGCGACAGTAAAAAATTATTTTTTGAATAATTTACTATAGAAAAGGCAATCCTTGGCGGATTTGAAATTTGCGACAGTAAAAAATTATTTTTTGAATAATTTACTATAGAAAAGGCAATCCCTGGCGGATTTGAAATTTGCGACAGTAAAAAATTATTTTTTGAATAATTTACTATAGAAAAGGCAATCCCTGGCGTAATTAAAATTTGCGACAGTATAAAATTATTTTTTAAATAATTTACCATAGAAAAGGCAATCCCTGGCGGATTTGAAATTTGCGACAGTAAAAAATTATTTTCTGAATAATTTACTATAGAAAAGGCAATCACTGGCGTAATTAAAATTTGCGACAGTTGAAAATTATTTTTTGAATAATACTATAGAAAAGGCAATCCCTGGCGTAATTAAAATTTGCGACAGTTGAAAATTATTTTTTGAATAATTTACTATAGAAAAGGCAATCCCTGGCGGATTTGAAATTTGCGACAGTAAAAAATTATTTTTTGAATAATTTACTATAGAAAAGGCAATCCCTGGCGTATTTAAAATTTGCGACAGTAAAAAATTAATATTTTGAAAAATTTACAGTAGAAAAGGCAATCCCTGGCGCAATTAAAATTTGCGACAGTAAAAAATTATTTTTTGAATAATTTACTATAGAAAAGGCAATCCCTGGCGTAATTAAAATTTGCGACAGTAGAAAATTATTTTGTGAGAAATTTACTGTAGAAAAGGCAATCCCTGGCGCACTTAAAATTTGCGACAGTAAAAAATTATTTTTTGAATAATTTACTATACAAAAGGCTCCCTGGCGTTATTAAAATTTGCGACAGTAGAAAATTATTTTTTGAATAATTTACTATAGAAAAGGCAATCCTTGGCGGATTTGAAATTTGCGACAGTAAAAAATTATTTTTTGAATAATTTACTATAGAAAAGCCAATCCCTGGCGGATTTGAAATTTGCGACAGTAAAAAATTATTTTTTGAATAATTTACTATAGAAAAGGCAATCCCTGGCGTAATTAAAATTTGCGACAGTATAAAATTATTTTTTAAATAATTTACTATAGAAAAGGCAATCCCTGGCGTAATAAAAATTTGCGACAGTATAAAATTATTTTTTGAATAATTTACTATAGAAAAGGCAATCCCTGGGATATTTGAAATTTGCGACAGTATAAAATTATTTTTTGAATAATTTACTATAGAAAAGGCAATCCCTGGGATATTTAAAATTTGCGACAGTAGAAAATTATTTTTTGAATAATTTACTATAGAAAAGGCAATCCCTAGCGGATTTGTAATTTGCGACAGTTGAAAATTATTTTTTGAATAATTTACTATAGAAAAGGCAATCCCTGGCGTAATTAAAATTTGCGACAGTAAAAAATTAATATTTTTGAATAATTTACTATAGAAAAGGCAATACCTGGCGTAATTAAAATTTGCGACAGTAAAAAATTATTTTTTTGCAAAATTTACTATAGAAAAGGCAATCCCTGGCGTAATTAAAATTTGTGACAGTTGAAAATTATTTTTTGAATAATTTACTATAGAAAAGGCAATCCCTGGCGTAATTAAAATTTGCGACAGTAGAAAATTATTTTTTGAATAATTTACTATAGAAAAGGCAATCCCTGGCGTAATTAAAATTTGCGACGGTAGAAAATTATTTTTTGAATAATTTACTATAGAAAAGGCAATCCCTGGCGGATTTGAAATTTGCGACAGTAAAAAATTATTTTTTGAATAATTTACTATAGAAAAGGCAATCCCTGGCGCAATTAAAATTTGCGACAGTTGAAAATTATTTTTTGAATAATTTACTATAGAAAAGGCAATCCCTGGCGTAATTAAAATTTGCGACAGTTGAAAATTATTTTTTGAATAATTTACTATAGAAAAGGCAATCCCTGGCACAATTAAAATTTGCGACAGTAGAAAATTATTTTTGAATAATTTACTATAGAAAAGGCAATCCCTGGCGGATTTGAAATTTGCGATAGTAAAAAATTATTTTTTGAATAATTTACTATAGAAAAGGCAATCCCTGGCGTAATTAAAATTTTCGACAGTAGAAAATTATTTTTTGAATAATTTACTATAGAAAAGGCAATCCCTGGCGGATTTGAAATTTGCGACAGTAGAAAATTATTTTTTGAATAATTTACTATAGAAAAGGCAATCCCTGGCGTAATTAAAATTTGCGAGAGTAAAAAATTTTTTTTTGCAAAATTTACTATAGAAAAGGCAATTCCTGGCGTTTTTAAATTTTGCGACAGTAAAAAATTATTTTTTGAATAATTTACTATAGAAAAGGCAATCCCTGGCGTAATTAAAATTTGCGACAGTTGAAAATTATTTTTTGAATAATTTACCATAGAAAAGGCAATCCCTGGCGTATTTGAAATTTGCGACAGTAGAAAATTATTTTTTGAATAATTTACTATAGAAAAGGCAATCCCTGGCGTAATTAAACTTTGCCACAGTAGAAAATTATTTTTTGAATAATTTACTATAGAAAAGGCAATCCCTGGCGGATTTGAAATTTGCGACAGTAAAAAATTATTTTTTGAATAATTTACTATAGAAAAGGCAATCCCTGGCGCAATTAAAATTTGCGACAGTTGAAAATTATTTTTTGAATAATTTACTATAGAAAAGGCAATCCCTGGCGTAATTAAAATTTGCGACAGTTGAAAATTATTTTTTGAATAATTTACTATAGAAAAGGCAATCCCTGCCGCTATTAAAATTTGCGACAGTAGAAAATTATTTTTTGAATAATTTACTATAGAAAAGGCAATCCCTGGCGGATTTGAAATTTGCGATAGTAAAAAATTATTTTTTGAATAATTTACTATAGAAAAGGCAATCCCTGGCGTGATTAAAATTTGCGACAGTAGAAAATTATTTTTTGAATAATTTACTATAGAAAAGGCAATCCCTGGCGGATTTGAAATTTGCGACAGTAAAAAATTATTTTTTGAATAATTTACTATAGAAAAGGCAATCCCTGGCGTAATTAAAATTTGCGACAGTAGAAAATTATTTTTTGAATAATTTACTATAGAAAAGGCAATCCCTGGCGGATTTGAAATTTGCGACAGTAAAAAATTATTTTTTGAATAATTTACTATAGAAAAGGCAATCACTGGCGTAATTAAAATTTGCGACAGTTGAAAATTATTTTTTGAATAATTTACTATAGAAAAGGCAATCCCTGGCGTAATTAAAATTTGTGACAGTTGAAAATTATTTTTTGAATAATTTACTATAGAAAAGGCAATCCCTGGCGGATTTGAAATTTGCGACAGTAAAAAATTATTTTTTGAATAATTTACTATAGAAAAGGCAATCCCTGGCGTATTTAAAATTTGCGACAGTAAAAAATTAATATTTTGAAAAATTTACAGTAGAAAAGGCAATCCCTGGCGCAATTAAAATTTGCGACAGTAAAAAATTATTTTTTGAATAATTTACTATAGAAAAGGCAATCCCTGGCGTAATTAAAATTTGCGACAGTAGAAAATTATTTTTTGAATAATTTACTATAGAAAAGGCAATCCCTGGCGCACTTAAAATTTGCGACAGTAAAAAATTATTTTTTGAAAAATTTACTGTAGAAAAGGCAATCCCTGGCGCAATTAAAATTTGCGACAGTAAAAAATTATTTTTTGAATAATTTACTATAGAAAAGGCAATCCCTGGCGTAATTAAAATTTGCGACAGTAGAAAATTATTTTGTGAGAAATTTACTGTAGAAAAGGCAATCCCTGGCGCACTTAAAATTTGCGACAGTAAAAAATTATTTTTTGAATAATTTACTATAGAAAAGGCAATCCCTGGCGTAATTAAAATTTGCGACAGTAGAAAATTATTTTTTGAATAATTTACTATAGAAAAGGCAATCCCTGGCGCAATTAAAATTTGCGACAGTAGAAAATTATTTTTTGAATAATTTACTATAGAAAAGGCAATCCCTGGCGGATTTGAAATTTGCGATAGTAAAAAATTATTTTTTGAATAATTTACTATAGAAAAGGCAATCCCTGGCGTAATTAAAATTTGCGACAGTAGAAAATTATTTTTTGAATAATTTACTATAGAAAAGGCAATCCCTGGCGGATTTGAAATTTGCGATAGTAAAAAATTATTTTTTGAATAATTTATTATAGAAAAGGCAATCCCTGGCGTAATTAAAATTTGCGACAGTAGAAAACTATTTTTTGAATAATTTACTATAGAAAAGGCAATCCCTGGCGTATTTGAAATTTGCGACAGTAGAAAATTATTTTTTGAATAATTTACTATAGAAAAGGCAATCCCTGGCGGATTTGAAATTTGCGACAGTTGAATATTATTTTTGGAATAATTTACTATAGAAAAGGCAATCCCTGGCGTAATTAAAATTTGCGACAGTTGAAAATTATTTTTTGAATAATTTACTATAGAAAAGGCAATCCCTGGCGTAATTAAAATTTGCGACAGTAAAAAATTATTTTTTTGCAAAATTTACTATAGAAAAGGCAATTCCTGGCGTATTTAAAATTTGCTACAGTAAAAAATTATTTTTTGAATAATTTACTATAGAAAAGGCAATCCCTGGCGTAATTAAAATTTGCGACAGTTGAAAATTATTTTTTGAATAATTTACTATAGAAAAGGCAATCCCTGGCGTATTTGAAATTTGCGACAGTAGAAAATTATTTTTTGAATAATTTACTATAGAAAAGGCAATCCCTGGCGTAATTAAAATTTGCCACAGTAGAAAATTATTTTTTGAATAATTTACTATAGAAAAGGCAATCCCTGGCGCAATTAAAATTTGCGACAGTAGAAAATTATTTTTTGAATAATTTACTATAGAAAAGGCAATCCCTGGCGGATTTGAAATTTGCGATAGTAAAAAATTATTTTTTGAATAATTTACTATAGAAAAGGCAATCCCTGGCGTAATTAAAATTTGCGACAGTAGAAAATTATTTTTTGAATAATTTACTATAGAAAAGGCAATCCCTGGCGGATTTGAAATTTGCGACAGTAAAAAATTATTTTTTGAATAATTTACTGTAGAAAAGGCAATCCCTGGCGCACTTAAAATTTGCGACAGTAAAAAATTATTTTTTGAATAATTTACTATAGAAAAGGCAATCCCTGGCGTAATTAAAATTTGCGACAGTAGAAAATTATTTTTTGAATAATTTACTATAGAAAAGGCAATCCCTGGCGCAATTAAAATTTGCGACAGTAGAAAATTATTTTTTGAATAATTTACTATAGAAAAGGCAATCCCTGGCGGATTTGAAATTTGCGATAGTAAAAAATTATTTTTTGAATAATTTACTATAGAAAAGGCAATCCCTGGCGTAATTAAAATTTGCGACAGTAGAAAATTATTTTTTGAATAATTTACTATAGAAAAGGCAATCCCTGGGATATTTGAAATTTGCGACAGTATAAAATTATTTTTTGAATAATTTACTATAGAAAAGGCAATCCCTGGGATATTTAAAATTTGCGACAGTAGAAAATTATTTTTTGAATAATTTACTATAGAAAAGGCAATCCCTAGCGGATTTGTAATTTGCGACAGTTGAAAATTATTTTTTGAATAATTTACTATAGAAAAGGCAATCCCTGGCGTAATTAAAATTTGCGACAGTAAAAAATTAATATTTTTGAATAATTTACTATAGAAAAGGCAATACCTGGCGTAATTAAAATTTGCGACAGTAAAAAATTATTTTTTTGCAAAATTTACTATAGAAAAGGCAATCCCTGGCGTAATTAAAATTTGTGACAGTTGAAAATTATTTTTTGAATAATTTACTATAGAAAAGGCAATCCCTGGCGTAATTAAAATTTGCGACAGTAGAAAATTATTTTTTGAATAATTTACTATAGAAAAGGCAATCCCTGGCGTAATTAAAATTTGCGACGGTAGAAAATTATTTTTTGAATAATTTACTATAGTAAAGGCAATCCCTGGCGGATTTGAAATTTGCGACAGTAAAAAATTATTTTTTGAATAATTTACTATAGAAAAGGCAATCCCTGGCGCAATTAAAATTTGCGACAGTTGAAAATTATTTTTTGAATAATTTACTATAGAAAAGGCAATCCCTGGCGTAATTAAAATTTGCGACAGTTGAAAATTATTTTTTGAATAATTTACTATAGAAAAGGCAATCCCTGGCACAATTAAAATTTGCGACAGTAGAAAATTATTTTTGAATAATTTACTATAGAAAAGGCAATCCCTGGCGGATTTGAAATTTGCGATAGTAAAAAATTATTTTTTGAATAATTTACTATAGAAAAGGCAATCCCTGGCGTAATTAAAATTTTCGACAGTAGAAAATTATTTTTTGAATAATTTACTATAGAAAAGGCAATCCCTGGCGGATTTGAAATTTGCGACAGTAGAAAATTATTTTTTGAATAATTTACTATAGAAAAGGCAATCCCTGGCGTAATTAAAATTTGCGAGAGTAAAAAATTTTTTTTTGCAAAATTTACTATAGAAAAGGCAATTCCTGGCGTTTTTAAATTTTGCGACAGTAAAAAATTATTTTTTGAATAATTTACTATAGAAAAGGCAATCCCTGGCGTAATTAAAATTTGCGACAGTTGAAAATTATTTTTTGAATAATTTACCATAGAAAAGGCAATCCCTGGCGTATTTGAAATTTGCGACAGTAGAAAATTATTTTTTGAATAATTTACTATAGAAAAGGCAATCCCTGGCGTAATTAAACTTTGCCACAGTAGAAAATTATTTTTTGAATAATTTACTATAGAAAAGGCAATCCCTGGCGGATTTGAAATTTGCGACAGTAAAAAATTATTTTTTGAATAATTTACTATAGAAAAGGCAATCCCTGGCGCAATTAAAATTTGCGACAGTTGAAAATTATTTTTTGAATAATTTACTATAGAAAAGGCAATCCCTGGCGTAATTAAAATTTGCGACAGTTGAAAATTATTTTTTGAATAATTTACTATAGAAAAGGCAATCCCTGCCGCTATTAAAATTTGCGACAGTAGAAAATTATTTTTTGAATAATTTACTATAGAAAAGGCAATCCCTGGCGGATTTGAAATTTGCGATAGTAAAAAATTATTTTTTGAATAATTTACTATAGAAAAGGCAATCCCTGGCGTGATTAAAATTTGCGACAGTAGAAAATTATTTTTTGAATAATTTACTATAGAAAAGGCAATCCCTGGCGGATTTGAAATTTGCGACAGTAAAAAATTATTTTTTGAATAATTTACTATAGAAAAGGCAATCCCTGGCGTAATTAAAATTTGCGACAGTAGAAAATTATTTTTTGAATAATTTACTATAGAAAAGGCAATCCCTGGCGGATTTGAAATTTGCGACAGTAAAAAATTATTTTTTGAATAATTTACTATAGAAAAGGCAATCACTGGCGTAATTAAAATTTGCGACAGTTGAAAATTATTTTTTGAATAATTTACTATAGAAAAGGCAATCCCTGGCGTAATTAAAATTTGTGACAGTTGAAAATTATTTTTTGAATAATTTACTATAGAAAAGGCAATCCCTGGCGGATTTGAAATTTGCGACAGTAAAAAATTATTTTTTGAATAATTTACTATAGAAAAGGCAATCCCTGGCGTATTTAAAATTTGCGACAGTAAAAAATTAATATTTTGAAAAATTTACAGTAGAAAAGGCAATCCCTGGCGCAATTAAAATTTGCGACAGTAAAAAATTATTTTTTGAATAATTTACTATAGAAAAGGCAATCCCTGGCGTAATTAAAATTTGCGACAGTAGAAAATTATTTTTTGAATAATTTACTATAGAAAAGGCAATCCCTGGCGCACTTAAAATTTGCGACAGTAAAAAATTATTTTTTGAAAAATTTACTGTAGAAAAGGCAATCCCTGGCGCAATTAAAATTTGCGACAGTAAAAAATTATTTTTTGAATAATTTACTATAGAAAAGGCAATCCCTGGCGTAATTAAAATTTGCGACAGTAGAAAATTATTTTGTGAGAAATTTACTGTAGAAAAGGCAATCCCTGGCGCACTTAAAATTTGCGACAGTAGAAAATTATTTTTTGAATAATTTACTATAGAAAAGGCAATCCCTGGCGTATTTAAAATTTGCGACAGTAAAAAATTAATATTTTGAAAAATTTACAGTAGAAAAGGCAATCCCTGGCGCAATTAAAATTTGCGACAGTAAAAAATTATTTTTTGAATAATTTACTATAGAAAAGGCAATCCCTGGCGTAATTAAAATTTGCGACAGTAGAAAATTATTTTTTGAATAATTTACTATAGAAAAGGCAATCCCTGGCGGATTTGAAATTTGCGATAGTAAAAAATTATTTTTTGAATAATTTACTATAGAAAAGGCAATCCCTGGCGTAATTAAAATTTGCGACAGTAGAAAATTATTTTTTGAATAATTTACTATAGAAAAGGCAATCCCTGGCGGATTTGAAATTTGCGATAGTAAAAAATTATTTTTTGAATAATTTATTATAGAAAAGGCAATCCCTGGCGTAATTAAAATTTGCGACAGTAGAAAACTATTTTTTGAATAATTTACTATAGAAAAGGCAATCCCTGGCGTATTTGAAATTTGCGACAGTAGAAAATTATTTTTTGAATAATTTACTATAGAAAAGGCAATCCCTGGCGGATTTGAAATTTGCGACAGTTGAATATTATTTTTTGAATAATTTACTATAGAAAAGGCAATCCCTGGCGTAATTAAAATTTGCGACAGTTGAAAATTATTTTTTGAATAATTTACTATAGAAAAGGCAATCCCTGGCGTAATTAAAATTTGCGACAGTAAAAAATTATTTTTTTGCAAAATTTACTATAGAAAAGGCAATTCCTGGCGTATTTAAAATTTGCTACAGTAAAAAATTATTTTTTGAATAATTTACTATAGAAAAGGCAATCCCTGGCGTAATTAAAATTTGCGACAGTTGAAAATTATTTTTTGAATAATTTACTATAGAAAAGGCAATCCCTGGCGTATTTGAAATTTGCGACAGTAGAAAATTATTTTTTGAATAATTTACTATAGAAAAGGCAATCCCTGGCGTAATTAAAATTTGCCACAGTAGAAAATTATTTTTTGAATAATTTACTATAGAAAAGGCAATCCCTGGCGCAATTAAAATTTGCGACAGTAGAAAATTATTTTTTGAATAATTTACTATAGAAAAGGCAATCCCTGGCGGATTTGAAATTTGCGATAGTAAAAAATTATTTTTTGAATAATTTACTATAGAAAAGGCAATCCCTGGCGTAATTAAAATTTGCGACAGTAGAAAATTATTTTTTGAATAATTTACTATAGAAAAGGCAATCCCTGGCGGATTTGAAATTTGCGACAGTAAAAAATTATTTTTTGAATAATTTACTATAGAAAAGGCAATCCCTGGCGTAATTAAAATTTGCGACAGTAGAAAATTATTTTTTGAATAATTTACTATAGAAAAGGCAATCCCTGGCGTATTTGAAATTTGCGACAATAGAAAATTATTTTTTGAATAATTTACTATAGAAAAGGCAATCCCTGGCGGATTTGAAATTTGCGACAGTTGAATATTATTTTTTGAATAATTTACTATAGAAAAGGCAATCCCTGGCGTAATTAAAATTTGCGACAGTTGAAAATTATTTTTTGAATAATTTACTATAGAAAAGTCAATCCCTGGGATATTTAAAATTTGCGACAGTAAAAAATTATTTTTTGAAAAATTTACTATAGAAAAGGCAATCCCTGGCGGATTTGAAATTTGCGATAGTAAAAAATTATTTTTTGAATAATTTACTATAGAAAAGGCAATCCCTGGCGTAATTAAAATTTGCGACAGTAGAAAATTATTTTTTGAATAATTTACTATAGAAAAGGCAATCCCTGGCGGATTTGAAATTTGTGACAGTAAAAAATTATTTTTTGAATAATTTACTATAGAAAAGGCAATGCCTGGCGTAATTAAAATTTGCGACAGTAGAAAATTATTTTTTGAATAATTTACTATAGAAAAGGCAATCCCTGGCGGATTTGAAATTTGCGACAGTAAAAAATTATTTTCTGAATAATTTACTATAGAAAAGGCAATCACTGGCGTAATTAAAATTTGCGACAGTTGAAAATTATTTTTTGAATAATACTATAGAAAAGGCAATCCCTGGCGTAATTAAAATTTGCGACAGTTGAAAATTATTTTTTGAATAATTTACTATAGAAAAGGCAATCCCTGGCGTAATTAAAATTTGCGACAGTTGAAAATTATTTTTTGAATAATTTACTATAGAAAAGGCAATCCCTGGCGTAATTAAAATTTGCGACAGTTGAAAATTATTTTTTGAATAATTTACTATAGAAAAGGCAATCCCTGGCG
The DNA here is from genome assembly GCA_963930735.1 of Dioctria linearis. Taxonomy (NCBI): domain Eukaryota; kingdom Metazoa; phylum Arthropoda; class Insecta; order Diptera; family Asilidae; genus Dioctria; species Dioctria linearis. Next base: position 114,461 of record CAWVNZ010002025.1, read on the forward strand.
TAATTAAAATTTGCGACAGTAAAAAATTATTTTTTTGCAAAATTTACTATAGAAAAGGCAATTCCTGGCGTATTTAAAATTTGCTACAGTAAAAAATTATTTTTTGAATAATTTACTATAGAAAAGGCAATCCCTGGCGTAATTAAAATTTGCGACAGTTGAAAATTATTTTTTGAATAATTTACTATAGAAAAGGCAATCCCTGGCGTATTTGAAATTTGCGACAGTAGAAAATTATTTTTTGAATAATTTACTATAGAAAAGGCAATCCCTGGCGTAATTAAAATTTGCCACAGTAGAAAATTATTTTTTGAATAATTTACTATAGAAAAGGCAATCCCTGGCGCAATTAAAATTTGCGACAGTAGAAAATTATTTTTTGAATAATTTACTATAGAAAAGGCAATCCCTGGCGGATTTGAAATTTGCGATAGTAAAAAATTATTTTTTGAATAATTTACTATAGAAAAGGCAATCCCTGGCGTAATTAAAATTTGCGACAGTAGAAAATTATTTTTTGAATAATTTACTATAGAAAAGGCAATCCCTGGCGGATTTGAAATTTGCGACAGTAAAAAATTATTTTTTGAATAATTTACTATAGAAAAGGCAATCCCTGGCGTAATTAAAATTTGCGACAGTAGAAAATTATTTTTTGAATAATTTACTATAGAAAAGGCAATCCCTGGCGTATTTGAAATTTGCGACAGTAGAAAATTATTTTTTGAATAATTTACTATAGAAAAGGCAATCCCTGGCGGATTTGAAATTTGCGACAGTTGAATATTATTTTTTGAATAATTTACTATAGAAAAGGCAATCCCTGGCGTAATTAAAATTTGCGACAGTTGAAAATTATTTTTTGAATAATTTACTATAGAAAAGTCAATCCCTGGGATATTTAAAATTTGCGACAGTAAAAAATTATTTTTTGAAAAATTTACTATAGAAAAGGCAATCCCTGGCGGATTTGAAATTTGCGATAGTAAAAAATTATTTTTTGAATAATTTACTATAGAAAAGGCAATCCCTGGCGTAATTAAAATTTGCGACAGTAGAAAATTATTTTTTGAATAATTTACTATAGAAAAGGCAATCCCTGGCGGATTTGAAATTTGTGACAGTAAAAAATTATTTTTTGAATAATTTACTATAGAAAAGGCAATGCCTGGCGTAATTAAAATTTGCGACAGTAGAAAATTATTTTTTGAATAATTTACTATAGAAAAGGCAATCCCTGGCGGATTTGAAATTTGCGACAGTAAAAAATTATTTTCTGAATAATTTACTATAGAAAAGGCAATCACTGGCGTAATTAAAATTTGCGACAGTTGAAAATTATTTTTTGAATAATACTATAGAAAAGGCAATCCCTGGCGTAATTAAAATTTGCGACAGTTGAAAATTATTTTTTGAATAATTTACTATAGAAAAGGCAATCCCTGGCGGATTTGAAATTTGCGACAGTAAAAAATTATTTTTTGAATAATTTACTATAGAAAAGGCAATCATCCCTGGCGAATTTAAAATTTGCGACAGTAAAAAATTAATATTTTGAAAAATTTACAGTAGAAAAAGCAATCCCTGGCGCAATTAAAATTTGCGATAGTATAAAATTATTTTTTGAATAATTTACTATAGAATAGGCAATCCCTGGCGGATTTGAAATTTGCGACAGTAAAAAATTATTTTTTGAATAATTTACTATAGAAAAGGCAATCCCTGGCGCAATTAAAATTTGCGACAGTAAAAAATTATTTTTTGAATAATTTACTATAGAAAAGGCAATCCTTGGCGGATTTGAAATTTGCGACAGTAAAAAATTATTTTTTGAATAATTTACTATAGAAAAGGCAATCCCTGGCGGATTTGAAATTTGCGACAGTAAAAAATTATTTTTTGAATAATTTACTATAGAAAAGGCAATCCCTGGCGTAATTAAAATTTGCGACAGTATAAAATTATTTTTTAAATAATTTACCATAGAAAAGGCAATCCCTGGCGGATTTGAAATTTGCGACAGTAAAAAATTATTTTCTGAATAATTTACTATAGAAAAGGCAATCACTGGCGTAATTAAAATTTGCGACAGTTGAAAATTATTTTTTGAATAATACTATAGAAAACGCAATCCCTGGCGTAATTAAAATTTGCGACAGTTGAAAATTATTTTTTGAATAATTTACTATAGAAAAGGCAATCCCTGGCGGATTTGAAATTTGCGACAGTAAAAAATTATTTTTTGAATAATTTACTATAGAAAAGGCAATCCCTGGCGTATTTAAAATTTGCGACAGTAAAAAATTAATATTTTGAAAAATTTACAGTAGAAAAGGCAATCCCTGGCGCAATTAAAATTTGCGACAGTAAAAAATTATTTTTTGAATAATTTACTATAGAAAAGGCAATCCCTGGCGTAATTAAAATTTGCGACAGTAGAAAATTATTTTGTGAGAAATTTACTGTAGAAAAGGCAATCCCTGGCGCACTTAAAATTTGCGACAGTAAAAAATTATTTTTTGAATAATTTACTATACAAAAGACTCCCTGGCGTTATTAAAATTTGCGACAGTAGAAAATTATTTTTTGAATAATTTACTATAGAAAAGGCAATCCTTGGCGGATTTGAAATTTGCGACAGTAAAAAATTATTTTTTGAATAATTTACTATAGAAAAGGCAATCCCTGGCGTAATTAAAATTTGCGACAGTAAAAAATTAATATTTTTGAATAATTTACTATAGAAAAGGCAATACCTGGCGTAATTAAAATTTGCGACAGTAAAAAATTATTTTTTTGCAAAATTTACTATAGAAAAGGCAATCCCTGGCGTAATTAAAATTTGTGACAGTTGAAAATTATTTTTTGAATAATTTACTATAGAAAAGGCAATCCCTGGGATATTTAAAATTTGCGACAGTATAAAATTATTTTTTGAATAATTTACTATAGAAAAGGCAATCCCTGGGATATTTAAAATTTGCGACAGTAGAAAATTATTTTTTGAATAATTTACTATAGAAAAGGCAATCCCTGGGATATTTAAAATTTGCGACAGTAGAAAATTATTTTTTGAATAATTTACTATAGAAAAGCCAATCCCTGGCGGATTTGAAATTTGCGACAGTTGAAAATTATTTTTTGAATAATTTACTATAGAAAAGGCAATCCCTGGCGTAATTAAAATTTGCGACAGTAAAAAATTAATATTTTTGAATAATTTACTATAGAAAAGGCAATACCTGGCGTAATTAAAATTTGCGACAGTAAAAAATTATTTTTTTGCAAAATTTACTATAGAAAAGGCAATCCCTGGCGTAATTAAAATTTGTGACAGTTGAAAATTATTTTTTGAATAATTTACTATAGAAAAGGCAATCCCTGGCGTAATTAAAATTTGCGACAGTAGAAAATTATTTTTTGAATAATTTACTATAGAAAAGGCAATCCCTGGCGTAAATAAAATTTGCGACGGTAGAAAATTATTTTTTGAATAATTTACTATAGAAAAGGCAATCCCTGGCGGATTTGAAATTTGCGACAGTAAAAAATTATTTTTTGAATAATTTACTATAGAAAAGGCAATCCCTGGCGCAATTAAAATTTGCGACAGTTGAAAATTATTTTTTGAATAATTTACTATAGAAAAGGCAATCCCTGGCGTAATTAAAATTTGCGACAGTTGAAAATTATTTTTTGAATAATTTACTATAGAAAAGGCAATCCCTGGCACAATTAAAATTTGCGAAAGTAGAAAATTATTTTTTGAATAATTTACTATAGAAAAGGCAATCCCTGGCGGATTTGAAATTTGCGATAGTAAAAAATTATTTTTTGAATAATTTACTATAGAAAAGGCAATCCCTGGCGTAATTAAAATTTTCGACAGTAGAAAATTATTTTTTGAATAATTTACTATAGAAAAGGCAATCCCTGGCGGATTTGAAATTTGCGACAGTAAAAAATTATTTTTTGAATAATTTACTATAGAAAAGGCAATCCCTGGCGTAATTAAAATTTGCGAGAGTAAAAAATTATTTTTTTGCAAAATTTACTATAGAAAAGGCAATTCCTGGCGTTTTTAAATTTTGCGACAGTAAAAAATTATTTTTTGAATAATTTACTATAGAAAAGGCAATCCCTGGCGTAATTAAAATTTGCGACAGTTGAAAATTATTTTTTGAATAATTTACTATAGAAAAGGCAATCCCTGGCGTATTTGAAATTTGCGACAGTAGAAAATTATTTTTTGAATAATTTACTATAGAAAAGGCAATCCCTGGCGTAATTAAACTTTGCCACAGTAGAAAATTATTTTTTGAATAATTTACTATAGAAAAGGCAATCCCTGGCGGATTTGAAATTTGCGACAGTAAAAAATTATTTTTTGAATAATTTACTATAGAAAAGGCAATCCCTGGCGCAATTAAAATTTGCGACAGTTGAAAATTATTTTTTGAATAATTTACTATAGAAAAGGCAATCCCTGGCGTAATTAAAATTTGCGACAGTTGAAAATTATTTTTTGAATAATTTACTATAGAAAAGGCATTCCCTGCCGCTATTAAAATTTGCGACAGTAGAAAATTATTTTTTGAATAATTTACTATAGAAAAGGCAATCCCTGGCGGATTTGAAATTTGCGATAGTAAAAAATTATTTTTTGAATAATTTACTATAGAAAAGGTAATCCCTGGCGTGATTAAAATTTGCGACAGTAGAAAATTATTTTTTGAATAATTTACTATAGAAAAGGCAATCCCTGGCGGATTTGAAATTTGCGACAGTAAAAAATTATTTTTTGAATAATTTACTATAGAAAAGGCAATCCCTGGCGTAATTAAAATTTGCGACAGTAGAAAATTATTTTTTGAATAATTTACTATAGAAAAGGCAATCCCTGGCGGATTTGAAATTTGCGACAGTAAAAAATTATTTTTTGAATAATTTACTATAGAAAAGGCAATCACTGGCGTAATTAAAATTTGCGACAGTTGAAAATTATTTTTTGAATAATTTACTATAGAAAAGGCAATCCCTGGCGTAATTAAAATTTGCGACAGTTGAAAATTATTTTTTGAATAATTTACTATAGAAAAGGCAATCCCTGGCGGATTTGAAATTTGCGACAGTAAAAAATTATTTTTTGAATAATTTACTATAGAAAAGGCAATCCCTGGCGTATTTAAAATTTGCGACAGTAAAAAATTAATATTTTGAAAAATTTACAGTAGAAAAGGCAATCCTGGCGCAATTAAAAATTGCGACAGTAAAAAATTATTTTTTGAATAATTTACTATAGAAAAGGCAATCCCTGGCGTAATTAAAATTTGCGACAGTAGAAAATTATTTTTTGAATAATTTACTATAGAAAAGGCAATCCCTGGCGCACTTAAAATTTGCGACAGTAAAAAATTATTTTTTGAAAAATTTACTGTAGAAAAGGCAATCCCTGGCGCAATTAAAATTTGCGACAGTAAAAAATTATTTTTTGAATAATTTACTATAGAAAAGGCAATCCCTGGCGTAATTAAAATTTGCGACAGTAGAAAATTATTTTGTGAGAAATTTACTGTAGAAAAGGCAATCCCTGGCGCACTTAAAATTTGCGACAGTAAAAAATTATTTTTTGAATAATTTACTATAGAAAAGGCAATCCCTGGCGTAATTAAAATTTGCGACAGTAGAAAATTATTTTTTGAATAATTTACTATAGAAAAGGCAATCCCTGGCGGATTTGAAATTTGCGACAGTAAAAAATTATTTTTTGAATAATTTACTATAGAAAAGGCAATCCCTGGCGGATTTGAAATTTGCGACAGTAAAAAATTATTTTTTGAATAATTTACTATAGAAAAGGCAATCCCTGGCGTAATTAAAATTTGCGACAGTATAAAATTATTTTTTGAATAATTTACTATAGAAAAGGCAATCCCTGGCGTAATTAAAATTTGCGACAGTATAAAATTATTTTTTGAATAATTTACTATAGAAAAGGCAATCCCTGGGATATTTAAAATTTGCGACAGTATAAAATTATTTTTTGAATAATTTACTATAGAAAATTCAATCCCTGGGATATTTAAAATTTGCGACAGTAGAAAATTATTTTTTGAATAATTTACTATAGAAAAGGCAATCCCTGGGATATTTAAAATTTGCGACAGTAGAAAATTATTTTTTGCAAAATTTACTATAGAAAAGGCAATCCCTGGCGTAATTAAAATTTGCGACAGTAGAAAATTATTTTTTGAATAATTTACTATAGAAAAGGCAATCCCTGGCGTAATTAAAATTTGCGACAGTTGAAAATTATTTTTTGAATAATTTACTATAGAAAAGGCAATCCCTGGCGTAATTAAAATTTGCGATAGTATAAAATTATTTTTTGAATAATTTACTATAGAAAAGGCTATCCCTGGGATATTTAAAATTTGCGACAGTAGAAAATTATTTTTTGCAAAATTTACTATAGAAAAGCAATCCCTGGCGTAATTAAAATTTGCGACAGTAGAAAATTATTTTTTGAATAATTTACTATAGAAAAGGCAATCCCTGGCGGATTTGAAATTTGCGACAGTTGAAAATTATTTTTTGAATAATTTACTATAGAAAAGGCAACCCCTGGCGTAATTAAAATTTGCGAGAGTAGAAAATTATTTTTTGAATAATTTACTATAGAAAAGGCAATACCTGGCGGATTTGAAATTTGCGACAGTAAAAAATTATTTTTTGAATAATTTACTATAGAAAAGGCAATTCCTGGCGTAATTAAAATTTGCGACAGTAAAAAATTATTTTTTGAATAATTTACTATAGAAAAGGCAATCCCTGGCGCAATTAAAATTTGCGACAGTTGAAAATTATTTTTTGAATAATTTACTATAGAAAAGGCAATCCCTGGCGTAATTAAAATTTGCGACAGTAAAAAATTAATATTTTTAATAATTTACTATAGAAAAGGCAATCCCTGGCGTAATTAAAATTTGCGACAGTAAAAAATTATTTTTTTGCAAAATTTACTATAGAAAAGGCAATCCCTGGCGTAATTAAAATTTGCGACAGTTGAAAATAATTTTTTGAATAATTTACTATAGAAAAGGCAATCCCTGGCGTAATTAAAATTTGCGACAGTTGAAAATTATTTTTTGAATAATTTACTATAGAAAAGGCAATCCCTGGCGTAATTAAAATTTGCGACAGTAGAAAATTATTTTTTGAATAATTTACTATAGAAAAGGCAATCCCTGGCGTAATTAAAATTTGTGACGGTAGAAAATTATTTTTTGAATAATTTACTATAGAAAAGGCAATCCCTGGCGGAATTGAAATTTGCGACAGTAAAAAATTATTTTTTGAATAATTTACTATAGAAAAGGCAATCCCTGGCGCAATTAAAATTTGCGACAGTTGAAAATTATTTTTTGAATAATTTACTATAGAAAAGGCAATCCCTGGCGTAATTAAAATTTGCGACAGTTGAAAATTATTTTTTGAATAATTTACTATAGAAAAGGCAATCGCTGGCGCAATTAAAATTTGCGACAGTAGAAAATTATTTTTGAATAATTTACTATAGAAAAGGCAATCCCTGGCGGATTTGAAATTTGCGACAGTAAAAATTATTTTTTTGAATAATTTACTATAGAAAAGGCAATTCCTGGCGTAATTAAAAATTTGCGACAGTAGAAAATTATTTTTTGAATAATTTACTATAGAAAAGGCAATCCCTGGCGGATTTGAAATTTGCGACAGTAAAAAATAATTTTTTGAATAATTTACTATAGAAAAGGCAACCCCTGGCGTAATTAAAATTTGCGAGAGTAGAAAATTATTTTTTGAATAATTTACTATAGAAAAGGCAATACCTGGCGGATTTGAAATTTGCGACAGTAAAAAATTATTTTTTGAATAATTTACTATAGAAAAGGCAATCCCTGGCGTAATTAAAATTTGCGACAGTAAAAAATTATTTTTGAATAATTTACTATAGAAAAGGCAATCCCTGGCGCAATTAAAATTTGCGACAGTAGAAAATTATTTTTTGAATAATTTACTATAGAAAAGGCAATCCCTGGCGTAATTAAAATTTGCGACAGTAGAAAATTATTTTTTGAATAATTTACTATAGAAAAGGCAATCCCTGGCGTAATTAAAATTGCGACAGTAGAAAATTATTTTTGAATAATTTACTATAGAAAAGGCAATCCCTGGCGCAATTAAAATTTGCGACAGTTGAAAATTATTTTTTGAATAATTTACTATAGAAAAGGCAATCCCTGGCGTAATTAAAATTTTCGACAGTAAAAAATTATTTTTTGAATAATTTACTATAGAAAAGGCAATCCCTGGCGCAATTAAAATTTGCGACAGTAGAAAATTATTTTTGAATCATTTACTATAGAAAAGGCAATCCCTGGCGGATTGAAATTTGCGACAGTTGAAAATTATTTTTTGAATAATTTACTATAGAAAAGGCAATCCCTGGCGTAATTAAAATTTGCGACAGTTGAAAATTATTTTTTGAATAATTTACTATAGAAAAGGCAATCCCTGGGATATTTAAAATTTGCGACAGTAAAAAATTATTTTTTGAAAAATTTACTATAGAAAAGGCAATCCCTGGCGGATTTGAAATTTGCGACAGTAAAAAATTATTTTTGAATAATTTACTATAGAAAAGGCAATCCCAAGCGTAATTAAAATTTGCGACAGTAAAATATTATTTTTTTGCAAAATTTAATATAGAAAAGGCAATCCCTGGCGTATTTGAAATTTGCGACAGTAAAAAATTATTTTTTGAATAATTTACTATAGAAAAGGCAACCCCTGGCGCAATTAAAATTTGCGACAGTTGAAAATTATTTTTTGAATAATTTACTATAAAAAAGGCAATCCCTGGCGTAATTAAAATTTGCGACAGTTGAAAATTATTTTTTGAATAATTTACTATAGAAAAGGCAATCCCTGGCGCAATTAAAATTTGCGACAGTAGAAAATTATTTTTGAATAATTTACTATAGAAAAGGCAATCCCTGGCGGATTTGAAATTTGCGACAATAAAAAATTATTTTTTGAATAATTTACTATAGAAAAGGCAATCCCTGGCGTAATTAAAATTTGCGACAGTAGAAAATTATTTTTTGAATAATTTACTATAGAAAAGGCAATCCTGGCGGATTTGAAATTTGCGACAGTAAAAAATTATTTTTTGAATAATTTACTATAGAAAAGGCAATCCCTGGCGTAATTAAAATTTGCGACAGTAGAAAATTATTTTTTGAATAATTTACTATAGAAAAGGCAATCCCTGGCGGATTTGAAATTTGCGACAGTAAAAAATAATTTTTTGAATAATTTACTATAGAAAAGGCAATCCCTGGCGCTTAAAATTTGCTACAGTAAAAAATTATTTTTGAATAATTTACTATAGAAAAGGCAATCCCTGGCGTAATTAAAATTTGCGACAGTAGAAAATTTATTTTTTGAATAATTTACTATAGAAAAGGCAATCCCTGGTTGATTTGAAATTTGCGACAGTTGAAAATTATTTTTGAATAATTTACTATAGAAAAGGCAATCCCTGGCGTAATTAAAATGTGCGACAGTAGAAAATTATTTTTTGAATAATTTACTATAGAAAAGGCAATCCCTGGCGTAATTAAAATTTGCGACAGTAGAAAATTATTTTTTGAATAATTTACTATAGAAAAGGCAATCCCTGGCGTAATTAAAATTTGCGACAGTAGAAAATTTATTTTTTGAATAATTTACTATAGAAGAGGCAATCCCTGGCGCAATTAATATTTGCGACAGTAGAAAAATTATTTTTTGAATAATTTACTATAGAAAAGGCAATCCCTGGTGGATTTGAAATTTGCGACAGTTGAAAATTGTTTTTTGAATAATTTACTATAGAAAAGGCAATCCCTGGCGTAATTAAAATTTGCGACAGTTGAAAATTATTTTTTGAATAATTTACTATAGAAAAGGCAATCCCTGGGATATTTAAAATTTGCGACCGTAAAAAATTATTTTTTGAAAAATTTACTATAGAAAAGGCAATCCTGGCGGATTTGAAATTTGCGACAGTAAACAATTATTTTTTGAATAATTTACTATAGAAAAGGCAATCCCTGGCGTAATTAAAATTTGCGACAGTAAAAAATTATTTTTTTGCAAAATTTACTATAGAAAAGGCAATCCCTGGCGTATTTAAAATTTGCGACAGTAAAAAATTATTTTTTTGAATAATTTACTATAGAAAAGGTAATCCCTGGCGGATTTGAAATTTGCGACAGTAAAAAATTATTTTTTGAATAATTTACTATAGAAAAGGCAATCCCTGACGTAATTAAAATTTGCGACAGTAGAAAATTATTTTTTGAATAATTTACTATAGAAAAGGCAATCCCTGGCGGATTTGAAATTTGCGACAGTAAAAAATTATTTTTTGAATAATTTACTATAGAAAAGGCAATCCCTGGCGTAATTAAAATTTGCGACAGTAGAAAATTATTTTTTGAATAATTTACTACAGAAAAGGCAATCCCTGGCGCAATTAAAATTTGCGACAGTAGAAAATTATTTTTGAATAATTTACTATAGAAAAGGCAATCCCTGGCGTAATTAAAATTTGCGACAGTAGAAAAATTATTTTTTGAATAATTTACTATAGAAAAGGCAATCCCTGGCGTAATTAAAATTTGCGACAGTAGAAAATTATTTTTTGAATAATTTACTATAGAAAAGGCAATCCCTGGTGTAATTAAAATTTGCGACAGTAGAAAATTTATTTTTTGAATATTTTACTATAGAAAAGGCAATCCCTGGCGCAATTAATATTTGCGACAGTAGAAAATTATTTTTTGAATAATTTACTATAGAAAAGGCAATCCCTGGTGGATTTGAAATTTGCGACAGTTGAAAATTATTTTTTGAATAATTTACTATAGAAAAGGCAATCCCTGGCGTAATTAAAATTTGCGACAGTTGAAAATTATTTTTTGAATAATTTACTATAGAAAAGGCAATCCCTGGGATATTTAAAATTTGCGACCGTAAAAAATTATTTTTTGAAAAATTTACTATAGAAAAGGCAATCCCTGGCGGATTTGAAATTTGCGACAGTAAACAATTATTTTTGAATAATTTACTATAGAAAAGGCAATCCCTGGCGTAATTAAAATTTGCGACAGTAAAAAATTATTTTTTTGCAAAATTTACTATAGAAAAGGCAATCCCTGGCGTATTTAAAATTTGCGACAGTAAAAAATTATTTTTTGAATAATTTACTATAGAAAAGGTAATCCCTGGCGGATTTGAAATTTGCGACAGTAAAAAATTATTTTTTGAAAAATTTACTATAGAAAAGGCAATCCCTGACGTAATTAAAATTTTGCGACAGTAGAAAATTATTTTTTGAATAATTTACTATAGAAAAGGCAATCCCTGGCGGATTTGAAATTTGCGACAGTAAAAAATTATTTTTTGAATAATTTACTATAGAAAAGGCAATCCCTGACGTAATTAAAATTTGCGACAGTAGAAAATTATTTTTTGAGTAATTTACTATAGAAAAGGCAATCCCTGGCGGATTTGAAATTTGCGACAGTAAAAAATTATTTTTTGAATAATTTACTATAGAAAAGGCAATCCCTGGCGTAATTAAAATTTGCGACAGTTGAAAATTATTTTTTGAATAATTTACTATAGAAAAGGCAATCCCTGGCGTAATTAAAATTTGCGACAGTAGAAAATTATTTTTTGAATAATTTACTATAGAAAAGGCAATCCCTGGCGTAATTAAAATTTGCGACGGTAGAAAATTATTTTTTGAATAATTTACTATAGAAAAGGCAATCCCTGGCGGAATTGAAATTTGCGACAGTAAAAAATTATTTTTTGAATAATTTACTATAGAAAAGGCAATCCCTGGCGCAATTAAAATTTGCGACAGTTGAAAATTATTTTTTGAATAATTTACTATAGAAAAGGCAATCCTGGCGTAATTAAAATTTGCGACAGTTGAAAATTATTTTTTTGAATAATTTACTATAGAAAAGCAATCGCTGGCGCAATTAAAATTTGCGACAGTAGAAAATTATTTTTTGAATAATTTACTATAGAAAAGGCAATCCCTGGCGGATTTGAAATTTGCGACAGTAAAAAATTATTTTTTGAATAATTTACTATAGAAAAGGCAATCCCTGGCGTAATTAAAATTTGCGACAGTAGAAAATTATTTTTTGAATAATTTACTATAGAAAAGGCAATCCCTGGCGGATTTGAAATTTGCGACAGTAAAAAATAATTTTTTGAATAATTTACTATAGAAAAGGCAACCCCTGGCGTAATTAAAAATTTGCGAGAGTAGAAAATTATTTTTTGAATAATTTACTATAAGAAAAGGCAATACTGCGGATTTGAAATTTGCGACAGTAAAAAATTATTTTTTGAATAATTTACTATAGAAAAGGCAATCCCTGGCGTAATTAAAATTTGCGACAGTAAAAAATTATTTTTTGAATAATTTACTATAGAAAAGGCAATCCCTGGCGCAATTAAAATTTGCGACAGTAGAAAATTATTTTTTGAATAATTTACTATAGAAAAGGCAATCCCTGGCGTAATTAAAATTTGCGACATTAGAAAATTATTTTTTTGAATAATTTACTATAGAAAGGCAATCCCTGGCGTAATTAAAATTTGCGACAGTAGAAAATTATTTTTTGAATAATTTACTATAGAAAAGGCAATCCCTGGCGCAATTAAAATTTGCGACAGTTGAAAATTATTTTTTGAATAATTTACTATAGAAAAGGCAATCCCTGGCGTAATTAAAATTTTCGACAGTAAAAAATTATTTTTTGAATAATTTACTATAGAAAAGGCAATCCCTGGCGCAATTAAAATTTGCGACAGTAGAAAATTATTTTTTGAATAATTTACTATAGAAAAGGCAATCCCTGGCGGATTTGAAATTTGCGACAGTTGAAAATTATTTTTTGAATAATTTACTATAGAAAAGGCAATCCCTGGCGTAATTAAAATTTGCGACAGTTGAAAATTATTTTTTGAATAATTTACTATAGAAAAGGCAATCCCTGGGATATTTAAAATTTGCGACAGTAAAAAATTATTTTTGAAAAATTTACTATAGAAAAGGCAATCCCTGGCGGATTTGAAATTTGCGACAGTAAAAAATTATTTTTTGAATAATTTACTATAGAAAAGGCAATCCCTAGCGTAATTAAAATTTGCGACAGTAAAATATTATTTTTTTGCAAAATTTAATATAGAAAAGGCAATCCCTGGCGTATTTGAAATTTGCGACAGTAAAAAATTATTTTTTGAATAATTTACTATAGAAAAGGCAATCCCTGGCGCAATTAAAATTTGCGACAGTTGAAAATTATTTTTGAATAATTTACTATAGAAAAGGCAATCCCTGGCGTAATTAAAATTTGCGACAGTTGAAAATTATTTTTTGAATGATTTACTATAGAAAAGGCAATCCCTGGCGCAATTAAAATTTGCGACAGTAGAAAATTATTTTTGAATAATTTACTATAGAAAAGGCAATCCCTGGCGGATTTGAAATTTGCGACAATAAAAAAATTATTTTTTGAATAATTTACTATAGAAAAGGCAATCCCTGGCGTAATTAAAATTTGCGACAGTAGAAAATTATTTTTTGAATAATTTACTATAGAAAAGGCAATCCCTGGCGGATTTGAAATTTGCGACAGTAAAAAATTATTTTTTGAATAATTTACTATAGAAAAGGCAATCCCTGGCGTAATTAAAATTTGCGACAGTAGAAAATTATTTTTTGAATAATTTACTAAAGAAAAGGCAATCCCTGGCGGATTTGAAATTTGCGACAGTAAAAAATTATTTTTTGAATAATTTACTATAGAAAAGGCAATCCCTGGCGTAATTAAAATTTGCTACAGTAAAAAATTATTTTTTGAATAATTTACTATAGAAAAGGCAATCCCTGGCGTAATTAAAATTTGCGACAGTAGAAAATTTATTTTTTGAATAATTTACTATAGAAAAGGCAATCCCTGGTAGATTTGAAATTTGCGACAGTTGAAAATTATTTTTTGAATAATTTACTATAGAAAAGGCAATCCCTGGCGTAATTAAAATGTGCGACAGTAGAAAATTATTTTTTGAATAATTTACTATAGAAAAGGCAATCCCTGGCGTAATTAAAATTTGCGACAGTAGAAAATTCTTTTTTGAATAATTTACTATAGAAAAGGCAATCCCTGGCGTAATTAAAATTTGCGACAGTAGAAAATTTATTTTTTGAATAATTTACTATAGAAAAGGCAATCCCTGGCGCAATTAATATTTGCGACAGTAGAAAATTATTTTTTGAATAATTTACTATAGAAAAGGCAATCCCTGGTGGATTTGAAATTTGCGACAGTTGAAAATTATTTTTTGAATAATTTACTATAGAAAAGGCAATCCCTGGCGTAATTAAAATTTGCGACAGTTGAAAATTGTTTTTTGAATAATTTACTATAGAAAACGCAATCCCTGGGATATTTAAAATTTGCGACCGTAAAAAATTATTTTTTGAAAAATTTACTATAGAAAAGGCAATCCCTGGCGGATTTGAAATTTGCGACAGTAAACAATTATTTTTTGAATAATTTACTATAGAAAAGGCAATCCCTGGCGTAACTAAAATTTGCGACAGTAAAAAATTATTTTTTTGCAAAATTTACTATAGAAAAGGCAATCCCTGGCGTATTTAAAATTTGCGACAGTAAAAAATTATTTTTTGAATAATTTACTATAGAAAAGGTAATCCCTGGCGGATTTGAAATTTGCGACAGTAAAAAATTATTTTTTGAAAAATTTACTATAGAAAGGGCAATCCCTGACGTAATTAAAATTTGCGAAAGTAGAAAATTATTTTTTGAATAATTTACTATAGAAAAGGCAATCCCTGGCGGATTTGAAATTTGCGACAGTAAAAAATTATTTTTTGAATAATTTACTATAGAAAAGGCAATCCCTGGCGTAATTAAAATTTGCGACAGTAGAAAATTATTTTTTGAATAATTTACTATAGAATAGGCAATCCCTGGCGGATTTGAAATTTGCGACAGTAAAAAATTATTTTTTCAATAATTTACTATAGAAAAGGCAATCCCTGGCGTAATTAAAATTTGCGAAAGTTGAAAATTATTTTTTGAATAATTTACTATAGAAAAGGCAATCCCTGGCGGATTTGAAATTTGCGACAGTTGAAAGTTATTTTTTGAATAATTTACTATAGAAAAGGCAATCCCTGGCGTAATTAAAATTTGGGACAGTAGAAAATTATTTTTTGAATAATTTACTATAGAAAAGGCAATCCCTGGCGTAATTAAAATTTGCTACAGTAAAAAATTATTTTTTGAATAATTTACTATAGAAAAGGCAATCCCTGGCGTAATTAAAATTTGCGACAGTAGAAAATTTATTTTTTGAATAATTTACTATAGAAAAGGCAATCCCTGGTGGATTTGAAATTTGCGACAGTTGAAAATTATTTTTTGAATAATTTACTATAGAAAAGGCAATCCCTGGCGTAATTAAAATGTGCGACAGTAGAAAATTATTTTTTGAATAATTTACTATAGAAAAGGCAATCCCTGGCGTAATTAAAATTTGCGACAGTAGAAAATTATTTTTTGAATAATTTACTATAGAATAGGCAATCCCTGGCGGATTTGAAATTTGCGACAGTAAAAAATTATTTTTTCAATAATTTACTATAGAAAAGGCAATCCCTGGCGTAATTAAAATTTGCGACAGTTGAAAATTATTTTTTGAATAATTTACTATAGAAAAGGCAATCCCTGGCGCAATTAAAATTTGCGACAGTTGAAAATTATTTTTTGAATAATTTACTATAGAAAAGGCAATCCCTGGCGTAATTAAAATTTGCGACAGTAAAAAATTATTTTTTGAATAATTTACTATAGAAAAGGCAATCCCTGGCGCAATTAAAATTTGCGACAGTAGAAAATTATTTTTTGAATAATTTACTATAGAAAAGGCAATCCCTGGCGGACTTGAAATTTGCGACAGTTGAAAATTATTTTTTGAATAATTTACTATAGAAAAGGCAATCCCTGTCGTAATTAAAATTTGCGACAGTAGAAAATTATTTTTTGAATAATTTACTATAGAAAAGGCAATCCCTGGCGGATTTGAAATTTGCGATAGTAAAAAATTATTTTTGAATAATTTACTATAGAAAAGGCAATCCCTGGCGTAATTAAAATTTGCGACATTAGAAAATTATTTTTTGAATAATTTACTATAGAAAAGGCAATCCCTGGCGGATTTGAAATTTGCGACAGTAAAAAATTATTTTTTGAATAATTTACTATAGAAAAGGCAATGCCTGGCGTAATTAAAATTTGCGACAGTAGAAAATTATTTTTTGAATAATTTACTATAGAAAAGGCAATCCCTGGCGGATTTGAAATTTGCGACAGTAAAAAAATTATTTTCTGAATAATTTACTACAGAAAAGGCAATCACTGGCGTAATTAAAATTTGCGACAGTTGAAAATTATTTTTGAATAATACTATAGAAAAGGCAATCCCTGGCGTAATTAAAATTTGCGACAGTTGAAAATTATTTTTTGAATAATTTACTATAGAAAAGGCAATCCCTGGCGGATTTGAAATTTGCGACAGTAAAAAATTATTTTTTGAATAATTTACTATAGAAAAGGCAATCATCCCTGGCGAATTTAAAATTTGCGACAGTAAAAAATTAATATTTTGAAAAATTTACAGTAGAAAAAGCAATCCCTGGCGGATTTGAAATTTGCGACAGTAAAAAATTATTTTTTGAATAATTTACTATAGAAAAGGCAATCCCTGGCGTAATTAAAATTTGCGACAGTATAAAATTATTTTTTAAATAATTTACCATAGAAAAGGCAATCCCTGGCGGATTTGAAATTTGCGACAGTAAAAATTATTTTATGAATAATTTACTATAGAAAAGGCAATCACTGGCGTAATTAAAATTTGCGACAGTTGAAAATTATTTTTTGAATAATACTATAGAAAAGGCAATCCCTGGCGTAATTAAAATTTGCGACAGTTGAATAATTTACTATAGAAAAGGCAATCACTGGCGTAATTAAAATTTGCGACAGTTGAAAATTATTTTTTGAATAATACTATAGAAAAGGCAATCCCTGGCGTAATTAAAATTTGCGACAGTTGAAAATTATTTTTTGAATAATTTACTATAGAAAAGGCAATCCCTGGCGGATTTGAAATTTGCGACAGTAAAAAATTATTTTTTGAATAATTTACTATAGAAAAGGCAATCCCTGGCGTATTTAAAATTTGCGACAGTAAAAAATTAATATTTTGAAAAATTTTACAGTAGAAAAGGCAATCCCTGGCGCAATTAAAATTTGCGACAGTAAAAAATTATTTTTGAATAATTTACTATAGAAAAGGCAATCCCTGGCGTAATTAAAATTTGCGACATTAGAAAATTATTTTTTGAATAATTTACTATAGAAAAGGCAATCCCTGGCGGATTTGAAATTTGCGACAGTAAAAAATTATTTTTTGAATAATTTACTATAGAAAAGGCAATGCCTGGCGTAATTAAAATTTGCGACAGTAGAAAATTATTTTTGAATAATTTACTATAGAAAAGGCAATCCCTGGCGGATTTGAAATTTGCGACAGTAAAAAATTATTTTCTGAATAATTTACTATAGAAAAGGCAATCACTGGCGTAATTAAAATTTGCGACAATTGAAAATTATTTTTTGAATAATACTATAGAAAAGGCAATCCCTGGCGTAATTAAAATTTGCGACAGTTGAAAATTATTTTTTGAATAATTTACTATAGAAAAGGCAATCCCTGGCGGATTTGAAATTTGCGACAGTAAAAAATTATTTTTTGAATAATTTACTATAGAAAAGGCAATCATCCCTGGCGAATTTAAAATTTGCGACAGTAAAAAATTAATATTTTGAAAAATTTACAGTAGAAAAAGCAATCCCTGGCGGATTTGAAATTTGCGACAGTAAAAAATTATTTTTTGAATAATTTACTATAGAAAAGGCAATCCCTGGCGTAATTAAAATTTGCGACAGTATAAAATTATTTTTTAAATAATTTACCATAGAAAAGGCAATCCCTGGCGGATTTGAAATTTGCGACAGTAAAAAATTATTTTCTGAATAATTTACTATAGAAAAGGCAATCACTGGCGTAATTAAAATTTGCGACAGTTGAAAATTATTTTTTGAATAATACTATAGAAAAGGCAATCCCTGGCGTAATTAAAATTTGCGACAGTTGAATAATTTACTATAGAAAAGGCAATCACTGGCGTAATTAAAATTTGCGACAGTTGAAAATTATTTTTTGAATAATACTATAGAAAAGGCAATCCCTGGCGTAATTAAAATTTGCGACAGTTGAAAATTATTTTTTGAATAATTTACTATAGAAAAGGCAATCCCTGGCGGATTTGAAATTTGCGACAGTAAAAAAATTATTTTTTGAATAATTTACTATAGAAAAGGCAATCCCTGGCGTATTTAAAATTTGCGACAGTAAAAAATTAATATTTTGAAAAATTTACAGTAGAAAAGGCAATCCCTGGCGCAATTAAAATTTGCGACAGTAAAAAATTATTTTTGAATAATTTACTATACAAAAGGCTCCCTGGCGTTATTAAAATTTGCGACAGTAGAAAATTATTTTTTGAATAATTTACTATAGAAAAGGCAATCCCTGGCGGACTTGAAATTTGCGACAGTTGAAAATTATTTTTTGAATAATTTACTATAGAAAAGGCAATCCCTGTCGTAATTAAAATTTGCGACAGTAGAAAATTATTTTTTGAATAATTTACTATAGAAAAGGCAATCCCTGGCGGATTTGAAATTTGCGATAGTAAAAAATTATTTTTTGAATAATTTACTATAGAAAAGGCAATCCCTGGCGTAATTAAAATTTGCGACATTAGAAAATTATTTTTTGAATAATTTACTATAGAAAAGGCAATCCCTGGCGGATTTGAAATTTGCGACAGTAAAAAATTATTTTTTGAATAATTTACTATAGAAAAGGCAATGCCTGGCGTAATTAAAATTTGCGACAGTAGAAAATTATTTTTTGAATAATTTACTATAGAAAAGGCAATCCCTGGCGGATTTGAAATTTGCGACAGTAAAAAATTATTTTCTGAATAATTTACTATAGAAAAGGCAATCACTGGC
This sequence comes from Dioctria linearis, assembly GCA_963930735.1. Classification (NCBI taxonomy): domain Eukaryota; kingdom Metazoa; phylum Arthropoda; class Insecta; order Diptera; family Asilidae; genus Dioctria; species Dioctria linearis. The sequence goes on from CAWVNZ010002025.1 coordinate 133,750, forward strand.
GTAATTAAAATTTGCGACAGTTGAAAATTATTTTTTGAATAATACTATAGAAAAGGCAATCCCTGGCGTAATTAAAATTTGCGACAGTTGAAAATTATTTTTTGAATAATTTACTATAGAAAAGGCAATCCCTGGCGGATTTGAAATTTGCGACAGTAAAAAATTATTTTTTGAATAATTTACTATAGAAAAGGCAATCATCCCTGGCGAATTTAAAATTTGCGACAGTAAAAAATTAATATTTTGAAAAATTTACAGTAGAAAAAGCAATCCCTGGCGGATTTGAAATTTGCGACAGTAAAAAATTATTTTTTGAATAATTTACTATAGAAAAGGCAATCCCTGGCGTAATTAAAATTTGCGACAGTATAAAATTATTTTTAAATAATTTACCATAGAAAAGGCAATCCCTGGCGGATTTGAAATTTGCGACAGTAAAAAATTATTTTCTGAATAATTTACTATAGAAAAGGCAAACACTGGCGTAATTAAAATTTGCGACAGTTGAAAATTATTTTTTGAATAATACTATAGAAAAGGCAATCCCTGGCGTAATTAAAATTTGCGACAGTTGAATAATTTACTATAGAAAAGGCAATCACTGGCGTAATTAAAATTTGCGACAGTTGAAAATTATTTTTTGAATAATACTATAGAAAAGGCAATCCCTGGCGTAATTAAAATTTGCGACAGTTGAAAATTATTTTTTGAATAATTTACTATAGAAAAGGCAATCCCTGGCGGATTTGAAATTTGCGACAGTAAAAATTATTTTTTGAATAATTTACTATAGAAAAGGCAATCCCTGGCGTATTTAAAATTTGCGACAGTAAAAAATTAATATTTTGAAAAATTTACAGTAGAAAAGGCAATCCCTGGCGCAATTAAAATTTGCGACAGTAAAAAATTATTTTTTGAATAATTTACTATACAAAAGGCTCCCTGGCGTTATTAAAATTTGCGACAGTAGAAAATTATTTTTTGAATAATTTACTATAGAAAAGGCAATCCTTGGCGGATTTGAAATTTGCGACAGTAAAAATTATTTTTTGAATAATTTACTATAGAAAAGGCAATCCCTGGCGGATTTGAAATTTGCGACAGTAAAAAATTATTTTTTGAATAATTTACTATAGAAAAGGCAATCCCTGGCGTAATTAAAATTTGCGACAGTATAAAATTATTTTTTAAATAATTTACTATAGAAAAGGCAATCCCTGGCGTAATTAAAATTTGCGACAGTAGAAAATTATTTTTTGAATAATTTACTATAGAAAAGGCAATCCTTGGCGGATTTGAAATTTGCGACAGTAAAAAATTATTTTTTGAATAATTTACTATAGAAAAGGCAATCCCTGGCGGATTTGAAATTTGCGACAGTAAAAAATTATTTTTTGAATAATTTACTATAGAAAAGGCAATCCCTGGCGTAATTAAAATTTGCGACAGTATAAAATTATTTTTTAAATAATTTACTATAGAAAAGGCAATCCCTGGCGTAATTAAAATTTGCGACAGTATAAAATTATTTTTTGAATAATTTACTATAGAAAAGGCAATCCCTGGGATATTTAAAATTTGCGACAGTATAAAATTATTTTTTGAATAATTTACTATCGAAAAGGCAATCCCTGGGATATTTAAAATTTGCGACAGTAGAAAATTATTTTTTGAATAATTTACTATAGAAAAGGCAATCCCTAGCGGATTTGAAATTTGCGACAGTTGAAAATTATTTTTTGAATAATTTACTATAGAAAAGGCAATCCCTGGCGTAATTAAAATTTGCGACAGTAAAAAATTAATATTTTTGAATAATTTACTATAGAAAAGGCAATACCTGGCGTAATTAAAATTTGCGACAGTAAAAAATTATTTTTTTGCAAAATTTACTATAGAAAAGGCAATCCCTGGCGTAATTAAAATTTGTGACAGTTGAAAATTATTTTTTGAATAATTTACTATAGAAAAGGCAATCCCTGGCGTAATTAAAATTTGCGACAGTAGAAAATTATTTTTTGAATAATTTACTATAGAAAAGGCAATCCCTGGCGTAATTAAAATTTGCGACGGTAGAAAATTATTTTTTGAATAATTTACTATAGAAAAGGCAATCCCTGGCGGATTTGAAATTTGCGACAGTAAAAAATTATTTTTTGAATAATTTACTATAGAAAAGGCAATCCCTGGCGCAATTAAAATTTGCGACAGTTGAAAATTATTTTTTGAATAATTTACTATAGAAAAGGCAATCCCTGGCGTAATTAAAATTTGCGACAGTTGAAAATTATTTTTTGAATAATTTACTATAGAAAAGGCAATCCCTGGCACAATTAAAATTTGCGACAGTAGAAAATTATTTTTTGAATAATTTACTATAGAAAAGGCAATCCCTGGCGGATTTGAAATTTGCGATAGTAAAAAATTATTTTTTGAATAATTTACTATAGAAAAGGCAATCCCTGGCGTAATTAAAATTTTCGACAGTAGAAAATTATTTTTTGAATAATTTACTATAGAAAAGGCAATCCCTGGCGGATTTGAAATTTGCGACAGGAGAAAATTATTTTTTGAATAATTTACTATAGAAAAGGCAATCCCTGGCGTAATTAAAATTTGCGAGAGTAAAAAATTATTTTTTTGCAAAATTTACAATAGAAAAGGCAATTCCTGGCGTTTTTAAATTTTGCGACAGTAAAAAATTATTTTTTGAATAATTTACTATAGAAAAGGCAATCCCTGGCGTAATTAAAATTTGCGACAGTTGAAAATTATTTTTTGAATAATTTACTATAGAAAAGACAATCCCTGGCGTATTTGAAATTTGCGACAGTAGAAAATTATTTTTTGAATAATTTACTATAGAAAAGGCAATCCCTGGCGTAATTAAACTTTGCCACAGTAGAAAATTATTTTTTGAATAATTTACTATAGAAAAGGCAATCCCTGGCGGATTTGAAATTTGCGACAGTAAAAAATTATTTTTTGAATAATTTACTATAGAAAAGGCAATCCCTGGCGCAATTAAAATTTGCGACAGTTGAAAATTATTTTTTGAATAATTTACTATAGAAAAGGCAATCCCTGGCGTAATTAAAATTTGCGACAGTTGAAAATTATTTTTTGAATAATTTACTATAGAAAAGGCAATCCCTGCCGCTATTAAAATTTGCGACAGTAGAAAATTATTTTTTGAATAATTTACTATAGCAAAGGCAATCCCTGGCGGATTTGAAATTTGCGATAGTAAAAAATTATTTTTTGAATAACTTACTATAGAAAAGGCAATCCCTGGCGTGATTAAAATTTGCGACAGTAGAAAATTATTTTTTGAATAATTTACTATAGAAAAGGCAATCCCTGGCGGATTTGAAATTTGCGACAGTAAAAAATTATTTTTTGAATAATTTACTATAGAAAAGGCAATCCCTGGCGTAATTAAAATTTGCGACAGTAGAAAATTATTTTTTGAATAATTTACTATAGAAAAGGCAATCCCTGGCGGATTTGAAATTTGCGACAGTAAAAAATTATTTTTTGAATAATTTACTATAGAAAAGGCAATCACTGGCGTATTTAAAATTTGCGACAGTTGAAAATTATTTTTTGAATAATTTACTATAGAAAAGGCAATCCCTGGCGTAATTAAAATTTGCGACAGTTGAAAATTATTTTTTGAATAATTTACTATAGAAAAGGCAATCCCTGGCGGAATTGAAATTTGCGACAGTAAAAAATTATTTTTTGAATAATTTACTATAGAAAAGGCAATCCCTGGCGTATTTAAAATTTGCGACAGTAAAAAATTAATATTTTGAAAAATTTACAGTAGAAAAGGCAATCCCTGGCGCAATTAAAATTTGCGACAGTAAAAAATTATTTTTTGAATAATTTACTATAGAAAAGGCAATCCCTGGCGTAATTAAAATTTTCGACAGTAGAAAATTATTTTTTGAATAATTTACTATAGAAAAGGCAATCCCTGGCGCACTTAAAATTTGCGACAGTAAAAAATTATTTTTTGAAAAAATTTACTGTAGAAAAGGCAATCCCTGGCGCAATTAAAATTTGCGACAGTAAAAAATTATTTTTTGAATAATTTACTATAGAAAAGGCAATCCCTGGCGTAATTAAAATTTGCGACAGTAGAAAATTATTTTGTGAGAAATTTACTGTAGAAAAGGCAATCCCTGGCGTACTTAAAATTTGCGACAGTAAAAAATTATTTTTTGAATAATTTACTATAGAAAAGGCAATCCCTGGCGTAATTAAAATTTGCGACAGTAGAAAATTATTTTTTGAATAATTTACTATAGAAAAGGCAATCCCTGGCGCAATTAAAATTTGCGACAGTAGAAAATTATTTTTTGAATAATTTACTATAGAAAAGGCAATCCCTGGCGGATTTGAAATTTGCGATAGTAAAAAATTATTTTTTGAATAATTTACTATAGAAAAGGCAATCCCTGGCGTAATTAAAATTTGCGACAGTAGAAAATTATTTTTTGAATAATTTACTATAGAAAAGGCAATCCCTGGCGGATTTGAAATTTGCGATAGTAAAAAATTATTTTTTGAATAATTTACTATAGAAAAGGCAATCCCTGGCGTAATTAAAATTTGCGACAGTAGAAAATTATTTTTTGAATAATTTACTATAGAAAAGGCAATCCCTGGCGTATTTGAAATTTGCGACAGTAGAAAATTATTTTTTGAATAATTTACTATAGAAAAGGCAATCCCTGGCGGATTTGAAATTTGCGACAGTTGAATATTATTTTTTGAATAATTTACTATAGAAAAGGCAATCCCTGGCGTAATTAAAATTTGCGACAGTTGAAAATTATTTTTTGAATAATTTACTATAGAAAAGGCAATCCCTGGCGTATTTGAAATTTGCGACAGTAGAAAATTATTTTTTGAATAATTTACTATAGAAAAGGCAATCCCTGGCGTAATTAAACTTTGCCACAGTAGAAAATTATTTTTTGAATAATTTACTATAGAAAAGGCAATCCCTGGCGGATTTGAAATTTGCGACAGTAAAAAATTATTTTTTGAATAATTTACTATAGAAAAGGCAATCCCTGGCGCAATTAAAATTTGCGACAGTTGAAAATTATTTTTTGAATAATTTACTATAGAAAAGGCAATCCCTGGCGTAATTAAAATTTGCGACAGTTGAAAATTATTTTTTGAATAATTTACTATAGAAAAGGCAATCCCTGCCGCTATTAAAATTTGCGACAGTAGAAAATTATTTTTTGAATAATTTACTATAGAAAAGGCAATCCCTGGCGGATTTGAAATTTGCGATAGTAAAAAATTATTTTTTGAATAACTTACTATAGAAAAGGCAATCCCTGGCGTGATTAAAATTTGCGACAGTAGAAAATTATTTTTTGAATAATTTACTATAGAAAAGGCAATCCCTGGCGGATTTGAAATTTGCGACAGTAAAAAATTATTTTTTGAATAATTTACTATAGAAAAGGCAATCCCTGGCGTAATTAAAATTTGCGACAGTAGAAAATTATTTTTTGAATAATTTACTATAGAAAAGGCAATCCCTGGCGGATTTGAAATTTGCGACAGTAAAAAATTATTTTTTGAATAATTTACTATAGAAAAGGCAATCACTGGCGTAATTAAAATTTGCGACAGTTGAAAATTATTTTTTGAATAATTTACTATAGAAAAGGCAATTCCTGGCGTAATTAAAATTTGCGACAGTTGAAAATTATTTTTTGAATAATTTACTATAGTAAAGGCAATACCTGGCGGAATTGAAATTTGCGACAGTAAAAAATTATTTTTTGAATAATTTACTATAGAAAAGGCAATCCCTGGCGTATTTAAAATTTGCGACAGTAAAAAATTAATATTTTGAAAAATTTACAGTAGAAAAGGCAATCCCTGGCGCAATTAAAATTTGCGACAGTAAAAAATTATTTTTTGAATAATTTACTATAGAAAAGGCAATCCCTGGCGTAATTAAAATTTGCGACAGTAGAAAATTATTTTTTGAATAATTTACTATAGAAAAGGCAATCCCTGGCGCACTTAAAATTTGCGACAGTAAAAAATTATTTTTTGAAAAAATTTACTGTAGAAAAGGCAATCCCTGGCGGAATTAAAATTTGCGACAGTAAAAAATTATTTTTTGAATAATTTACTATAGAAAAGGCAATCCCTGGCGTAATTAAAATTTGCGACAGTAGAAAATTATTTTGTGAGAAATTTACTGTAGAAAAGGCAATCCCTGGCGCACTTAAAATTTGCGACAGTAAAAAATTATTTTTTGAATAATTTACTATAGAAAAGGCAATCCCTGGCGTAATTAAAATTTGCGGCAGTAGAAAATTATTTTTTGAATAATTTACTATAGAAAAGGCAATCCCTGGCGCAATTAAAATTTGCGACAGTAGAAAATTATTTTTTGAATAATTTACTATAGAAAAGGCAATCCCTGGCGGATTTGAAATTTGCGATAGTAAAAAATTATTTTTTGAATAATTTACTATAGAAAAGGCAATCCCTGGCGTAATTAAAATTTGCGACAGTAGAAAATTATTTTTTGAATAATTTACTATAGAAAAGGCAATCCCTGGCGGATTTGAAATTTGCGATAGTAAAAAATTATTTTTTGAATAATTTACTATAGAAAAGGCAATCCCTGGCGTAATTAAAATTTGCGACAGTAGAAAATTATTTTTTGAATAATTTACTATAGAAAAGGCAATCCCTGGCGTATTTGAAATTTGCGACAGTAGAAAATTATTTTTTGAATAATTTACTATAGAAAAGGCAATCCCTGGCGGATTTGAAATTTGCGACAGTTGAATATTATTTTTTGAATAATTTACTATAGAAAAGGCAATCCCTGGCGTAATTAAAATTTGCGACAGTTGAAAATTATTTTTTGAATAATTTACTATAGAAAAGGCAATCCCTGGCGTAATTAAAATTTGCGACAGTAAAAAATTATTTTTTTGCAAAATTTACTATAGAAAAAGCAATTCCTGGCGTATTTAAAATTTGCGACAGTAAAAAATTATTTTTTGAATAATTTACTATAGAAAAGGCAATCCCTGGCGTAATTAAAATTTGCGACAGTTGAAAATTATTTTTTGAATAATTTACTATAGAAAAGGCAATCCCTGGCGTATTTGAAATTTGCGACAGTAGAAAATTATTTTTTGAATAATTTACTATAGAAAAGGCAATCCCTGGCGTAATTAAAATTTGCCACAGTAGAAAATTATTTTTTGAATAATTTACTATAGAAAAGGCAATCCCTGGCGCAATTAAAATTTGCGACAGTAGAAAATTATTTTTTGAATAATTTACTATAGAAAAGGCAATCCCTGGCGGATTTGAAATTTGCGATAGTAAAAAATTATTTTTTGAATAATTTACTATAGAAAAGGCAATCCCTGGCGTAATTAAAATTTGCGACAGTAGAAAATTATTTTTTGAATAATTTACTATAGAAAAAGCAATCCCTGGCGGATTTGAAATTTGCGACAGTAAAAAATTATTTTTTGAATAATTTACTATAGAAAAGGCAATCCCTGGCGTAATTAAAATTTGCGACAGTAGAAAATTATTTTTTGAATAATTTACTATAGAAAAGGCAATCCCTGGCGTATTTGAAATTTGCGACAGTAGAAAATTATTTTTTGAATAATTTACTATAGAAAAGGCAATCCCTGGCGGATTTGAAATTTGCGACAGTTGAATATTATTTTTTGAATAATTTACTATAGAAAAGGCAATCCCTGGCGTAATTAAAATTTGCGACAGTTGAAAATTATTTTTTGAATAATTTACTATAGAAAAGGCAATCCCTGGGATATTTAAAATTTGCGACAGTAAAAAATTATTTTTTGAAAAATTTACTATAGAAAAGGCAATCCCTGGCGGATTTGAAATTTGCGATAGTAAAAAATTATTTTTTGAATAATTTACTATAGAAAAGGCAATCCCTGGCGTAATTAAAATTTGCGACAGTAGAAAATTATTTTTTGAATAATTTACTATAGAAAAGGCAATCCCTGGCGGATTTGAAATTTGTGACAGTAAAAAATTATTTTTTGAATAATTTACTATAGCAAAGGCAATGCCTGGCGTAATTAAAATTTGCGACAGTAGAAAATTATTTTTTGAATAATTTACTATAAAAAAGGCAATCCCTGGCGGATTTGAAATTTGCGACAGTAAAAAATTATTTTCTGAATAATTTACTATAGAAAAGGCAATCACTGGCGTAATTAAAATTTGCGACAGTTGAAAATTATTTTTTGAATAATACTATAGAAAAGGCAATCCCTGGCGAAATTAAAATTTGCGACAGTTGAAAATTATTTTTTGAATAATTTACTATAGAAAAGGCAATCCCTGGCGGATTTGAAATTTGCGACAGTAAAAAATTATTTTTTGAATAATTTACTATAGAAAAGGCAATCATCCCTGGCGAATTTAAAATTTGCGACAGTAAAAAATTAATATTTTGAAAAATTTACAGTAGAAAAAGCAATCCCTGGCGCAATTAAAATTTGCGACAGTATAAAATTATTTTTTGAATAATTTACTATAGAAAAGGCAATCCCTGGCGGATTTGAAATTTGCGACAGTAAAAAATTATTTTTTGAATAATTTACTATAGAAAAGGCAATCCCTGGCGCAATTAAAATTTGCGACAGTAAAAAATTATTTTTTGAATAATTTACTATAGAAAAGGCAATCCTTGGCGGATTTGAAATTTGCGACAGTAAAAAATTATTTTTTGAATAATTTACTATAGAAAAGGCAATCCCTGGCGGATTTGAAATTTGCGACAGTAAAAAATTATTTTTTGAATAATTTACTATAGAAAAGGCAATCCCTGGCGTAATTAAAATTTGCGACAGTATAAAATTATTTTTTAAATAATTTACCATAGAAAAGGCAATCCCTGGCGGATTTGAAATTTGCGACAGTAAAAAATTATTTTCTGAATAATTTACTATAGAAAAGGCAATCACTGGCGTAATTAAAATTTGCGACAGTTGAAAATTATTTTTTGAATTATACTATAGAAAAGGCAATCCCTGGCGTAATTAAAATTTGCGACAGTTGAAAATTATTTTTTGAATAATTTACTATAGAAAAGGCAATCCCTGGCGGATTTGAAATTTGTGACAGTAAAAAATTATTTTTTGAATAATTTACTATAGAAAAGGCAATCCCTGGCGTATTTAAAATTTGCGACAGTAAAAAATTAATATTTTGAAAAATTTACAGTAGAAAAGGCAATCCCTGGCGCAATTAAAATTTGCGACAGTAAAAAATTATTTTTTGAATAATTTACTATAGAAAAGGCAATCCCTGGCGTAATTAAAATTTGCGACAGTAGAAAATTATTTTTTGAATAATTTACTATAGAAAAGGCAATCCCTGGCGCACTTAAAATTTGCGACAGTAAAAAATTATTTTTTGAAAAATTTACTGTAGAAAAGGCAATCCCTGGCGCAATTAAAATTTGCGACAGTAAAAAATTATTTTTTGAATAATTTACTATAGAAAAGGCAATCCCTGGCGTAATTAAAATTTGCGACAGTAGAAAATTATTTTGTGAGAAATTTACTGTAGAAAAGGCAATCCCTGGCGCACTTAAAATTTGCGACAGTAAAAAATTATTTTTTGAATAATTTACTATAGAAAAGGCAATCCCTGGCGTAATTAAAATTTGCGACAGTAGAAAATTATTTTTTGAATAATTTACTATAGAAAAGGCAATCTCTGGCGGATTTGAAATTTGCGACAGTAAAAAATTATTTTTTGAATAATTTACTATAGAAAAGGCAATCTCTGGCGGATTTGAAATTTGCGACAGTAAAAAATTATTTTTTGAATAATTTACTATAGAAAAGGCAATCCCTGGCGTAATTAAAATTTGCGACAGTATAAAATTATTTTTTGAATAATTTACTATAGAAAAGGCAATCCCTGGCGTAATTAAAATTTGCGACAGTATAAAATTATTTTTTGAATAATTTACTATAGAAAAGGCAATCCCTGGGATATTTAAAATTTGCGACAGTATAAAATTATTTTTTGAATAATTTACTATAGAAAAGGCAATCCCTGGGATATTTAAAATTTGCGACAGTAGAAAATTATTTTTTGAATAATTTACTATAGAAAAGGCAATCCCTGGGATATTTAAAATTTGCGACAGTAGAAAATTATTTTTTGCAAAATTTACTATAGAAAAGGCAATCCCTGGCGTAATTAAAATTTGCGACAGTAGAAAATTATTTTTTGAATAATTTACTATAGAAAAGGCAATCCCTGGCGTAATTAAAATTTGCGACAGTTGAAAATTATTTTTTGAATAATTTACTATAGAAAAGGCAATCCCTGGCGTAATTAAAATTTGCGATAGTATAAAATTATTTTTTGAATAATTTACTATAGAAAAGGCTATCCCTGGGATATTTAAAATTTGCGACAGTAGAAAATTATTTTTTGCAAAATTTACTATAGAAAAGCAATCCCTGGCGTAATTAAAATTTGCGACAGTAGAAAATTATTTTTTGAATAATTTACTATAGAAAAGGCAATCCCTGGCGGATTTGAAATTTGCGACAGTTGAAAATTATTTTTTGAATAATTTACTATAGAAAAGGCAATCCCTGGCGTAATTAAAATTTGCGACAGTAAAAAATTAATATTTTTAATAATTTACTATAGAAAAGGCAATCCCTGGCGTAATTAAAATTTGCGACAGTAAAAAATTATTTTTTTGCAAAATTTACTATAGAAAAGGCAATCCCTGGCGTAATTAAAATTTGCGACAGTTGAAAATAATTTTTTGAATAATTTACTATAGAAAAGGCAATCCCTGGCGTAATTAAAATTTGCGACAGTTGAAAATTATTTTTGGAATAATTTACTATAGAAAAGGCAATCCCTGGCGTAATTAAAATTTGCGACAGTAGAAAATTATTTTTTGAATAATTTACTATAGAAAAGGCAATCCCTGGCGTAATTAAAATTTGGGACGGTAGAAAATTATTTTTTGAATAATTTACTATAGAAAAGGCAATCCCTGGCGGAATTGAAATTTGCGACAGTAAAAAATTATTTTTTGAATAATTTACTATAGAAAAGGCAATCCCTGGCGCAATTAAAATTTGCGACAGTTGAAAATTATTTTTTGAATAATTTACTATAGAAAAGGCAATCCCTGGCGTAATTAAAATTTGCGACAGTTGAAAATTATTTTTTGAATAATTTACTATAGAAAAGGCAATCGCTGGCGCAATTAAAATTTGCGACAGTAGAAAATTATTTTTTGAATAATTTACTATAGAAAAGGCAATCCCTGGCGGATTTGAAATTTGCGACAGTAAAAAATTATTTTTTGAATAATTTACTATAGAAAAGGCAATCCCTGGCGTAATTAAAATTTGCGACAGTAGAAAATTATTTTTTGAATAATTTACTATAGAAAAGGCAATCCCTGGCGGATTTGAAATTTGCGACAGTAAAAAATAATTTTTTGAATAATTTACTATAGAAAAGGCAACCCCTGGCGTAATTAAAATTTGCGAGATTAGAAAATTATTTTTTGAATAATTTACTATAGAAAAGGCAATACCTGGCGGATTTGAAATTTGCGACAGTAAAAAATTATTTTTTGAATAATTTACTATAGAAAAGGCAATCCCTGGCGTAATTAAAATTTGCGACAGTAAAAAATTATTTTTTGAATAATTTACTATAGAAAAGGCAATCCCTGGCGCATTTAAAATTTGCGACAGTTGAAAATTATTTTTTGAATAATTTACTATAGAAAAGGCAATCCCTGGCGTAATTAAAATTTGCGACAGTAAAAAACTAATATTTTTAATAATTTACTATAGAAAAGGCAATCCCTGGCGTAATTAAAATTTGCGACAGTAAAAAATTATTTTTTTGCAAAATTTACTATAGAAAAGGCAATCCCTGGCGTAATTAAAATTTGCGACAGTTGAAAATAATTTTTTGAATAATTTACTATAGAAAAGGCAATCCCTGGCGTAATTAAAATTTGCGACAGTTGAAAATTATTTTTTGAATAATTTACTATAGAAAAGGCAATCCCTGGCGTAATTAAAATTTGCGACAGTAGAAAATTATTTTTTGAATAATTTACTATAGAAAAGGCAATCCCTGGCGTAATTAAAATTTGCGACAGTAGAAAATTATTTTTTGAATAATTTACTATAGAAAAGGCAATCCCTGGCGCACTTAAAATTTGCGACAGTAAAAAATTATTTTTTGAAAAATTTACTGTAGAAAAGGCAATCCCTGGCGCAATTAAAATTTGCGACAGTAAAAAATTATTTTTTGAATAATTTACTATAGAAAAGGCAATCCCTGGCGTAATTAAAATTTGCGACAGTAGAAAATTATTTTGTGAGAAATTTACTGTAGAAAAGGCAATCCCTGGCGCACTTAAAATTTGCGACAGTAAAAAATTATTTTTTGAATAATTTACTATAGAAAAGGCAATCCCTGGCGTAATTAAAATTTGCGACAGTAGAAAATTATTTTTTGAATAATTTACTATAGGAAAGGCAATCCCTGGCGGATTTGAAATTTGCGACAGTAAAAAATTATTTTTTGAATAATTTACTATAGAAAAGGCAATCTCTGGCGGATTTGAAATTTGCGACAGTAAAAAATTATTTTTTGAATAATTTACTATAGAAAAGGCAATCCCTGGCGTAATTAAAATTTGCGACAGTATAAAATTATTTTTTGAATAATTTACTATAGAAAAGGCAATCCCTGGCGTAATTAAAATTTGCGACAGTATAAAATTATTTTTTGAATAATTTACTATAGAAAAGGCAATCCCTGGGATATTTAAAATTTGCGACAGTATAAAATTATTTTTTGAATAATTTACTATAGAAAAGGCAATCCCTGGGATATTTAAAATTTGCGACAGTAGAAAATTATTTTTTGAATAATTTACTATAGAAAAGGCAATCCCTGGGATGTTTAAAATTTGCGACAGTAGAAAATTATTTTTTGCAAAATTTACTATAGAAAAGGCAATCCCTGGCGTAATTAAAATTTGCGACAGTAGAAAATTATTTTTTGAATAATTTACTATAGAAAAGGCAATCCCTGGCGTAATTAAAATTTGCGACAGTTGAAAATTATTTTTTGAATAATTTACTATAGAAAAGGCAATCCCTGGCGTAATTAAAATTTGCGATAGTATAAAATTATTTTTTGAATAATTTACTATAGAAAAGGCTATCCCTGGGATATTTAAAATTTGCGACAGTAGAAAATTATTTTTTGCAAAATTTACTATAGAAAAGCAATCCCTGGCGTAATTAAAATTTGCGACAGTAGAAAATTATTTTTTGAATAATTTACTATAGAAAAGGCAATCCCTGGCGGATTTGAAATTTGCGACAGTTGAATAATTTTTTTTTCGAATAATTTACTATAGAAAAGGCAATCCCTGGCGTAATTAAAATTTGCGACAGTAAAAAATTAATATTTTTAATAATTTACTATAGAAAAGGCAATCCCTGGCGTAATTAAAATTTGCGACAGTAAAAAATTATTTTTTTGCAAAATTTACTATAGAAAAGGCAATCCCTGGCGTAATTAAAATTTGCGACAGTTGAAAATAATTTTTTGAATAATTTACTATAGAAAAGGCAATCCCTGGCGTAATTAAAATTTGCGACAGTTGAAAATTATTTTTGGAATAATTTACTATAGAAAAGGCAATCCCTGGCGTAATTAAAATTTGCGACAGTAGAAAATTATTTTTTGAATAATTTACTATAGAAAAGGCAATCCCTGGCGTAATTAAAATTTGCGACGGTAGAAAATTATTTTTTGAATAATTTACTATAGAAAAGGCAATCCCTGGCGGAATTGAAATTTGCGACAGTAAAAAATTATTTTTTGAATAATTTACTATAGAAAAGGCAATCCCTGGCGCAATTAAAATTTGCGACAGTTGAAAATTATTTTTTGAATAATTTACTATAGAAAAGGCAATCCCTGGCGTAATTAAAATTTGCGACAGTTGAAAATTATTTTTTGAATAATTTACTATAGAAAAGGCAATCGCTGGCGCAATTAAAATTTGCGACAGTAGAAAATTATTTTTTGAATAATTTACAATAGAAAAGGCAATCCCTGGCGGATTTGAAATTTGCGACAGTAAAAAATTATTTTTTGAATAATTTACTATAGAAAAGGCAATCCCTGGCGTAATTAAAATTTGCGACAGTAGAAAATTATTTTTTGAATAATTTACTATAGAAAAGGCAATCCCTGGCGGATTTGAAATTTGCGACAGTAAAAAATAATTTTTTGAATAATTTACTATAGAAAAGGCAACCCCTGGCGTAATTAAAATTTGCGAGAGTAGAAAATTATTTTTTGAATAATTTACTATAGAAAAGGCAATACCTGGCGGATTTGAAATTTGCGACAGTAAAAAATTATTTTTTGAATAATTTACTATAGAAAAGGCAATCCCTGGCGTAATTAAAATTTGCGACAGTAAAAAATTATTTTTTGAATAATTTACTATAGAAAAGGCAATCCCTGGCGCATTTAAAATTTGCGACAGTTGAAAATTATTTTTTGAATAATTTACTATAGAAAAGGCAATCCCTGGCGTAATTAAAATTTGCGACAGTAAAAAACTAATATTTTTAATAATTTACTATAGAAAAGGCAATCCCTGGCGTAATTAAAATTTGCGACAGTAAAAAATTATTTTTTTGCAAAATTTACTATAGAAAAGGCAATCCCTGGCGTAATTAAAATTTGCGACAGTTGAAAATAATTTTTTGAATAATTTACTATAGAAGAGGCAATCCCTGGCGTAATTAAAATTTGCGACAGTTGAAAATTATTTTTTGAATAATTTACTATAGAAAAGGCAATCCCTGGCGTAATTAAAATTTGCGACAGTAGAAAATTATTTTTTGAATAATTTACTATAGAAAAGGCAATCCCTGGCGTAATTAAAATTTGTGACGGTAGAAAATTATTTTTTGAATAATTTACTATAGAAAAGGCAATCCCTGGCGGAATTGAAATTTGCGACAGTAAAAAATTATTTTTTGAATAATTTACTATAGAAAAGGCAATCCCTGGCGCAATTAAAATTTGCGACAGTTGAAAATTATTTTTTGAATAATTTACTATAGAAAAGGCAATCCCTGGCGTAATTAAAATTTGCGACAGTTGAAAATTATTTTTTGAATAATTTACTTACTATAGAAAAGGCAATCGCTTGGCGCAATTAAAATTGCGACAGTAGAAAATTATTTTTTGAATAATTTACTATAGAAAAGGCAATCCCTGGCGGATTTGAAATTTGCGACAGTAAAAAATTATTTTTTGAATAATTTACTATAGAGAAAGGCAATTCCTGCGTAATTAAAATTTGCGACAGTAGAAAATTATTTTTTGAATAATTTACTATAGAAAAGGCAATCCCTGGCGGATTTGAAATTTGCGGACAGTAAAAAAATAATTTTTTGAATAATTTACTATAGAAAAGGCAACCCCTGGCGTAATTAAAATTTGCGAGAGTAGAAAATTATTTTTTGAATAATTTACTATAGAAAAGGCAATACCTGGCGGATTTGAAATTTGCGACAGTAAAAAATTATTTTTTGAATAATTTACTATAGAAAAGGCAATCCCTGGCGTAATTAAAATTTGCGACAGTAGAAAATTATTTTTTGAATAATTTACTATAGAAAAGGCAATCCCTGGCGTAATTAAAATTTGCGACAGTAGAAAATTATTTTTTGAATAATTACTTACTATAGAAAAGGCAATCCCTGTGCGTAATTAAAATTTGCGACAGTAGAAAATTATTTTTTGAATAATTTACTATAGAAAAGGCAATCCCTGGCGCAATTAAAATTTGCGACAGTTGAAAATTATTTTTTGAATAATTTACTATAGAAAAGGCAATCCCTGGCGGATTTGAAATTTGCGACAGTAAAAAATAATTTTTTGAATAATTTACTATAGAAAAGGCAACCCCTGGCGTAATTAAAATTGCGAGAGTAGAAAATTATTTTTTGAATAATTTACTATAGAAAAGGCAATACCTGGCGGGATTTGAAATTTGCGACAGTAAAAAATTATTTTTTGAATAATTTACTATAGAAAAGGCAATCCCTGGCGCAATTAAAATTTGCGACAGTAGAAAATTATTTTTTGAATAATTTACTATAGAAAAGGCAATCCCTGGCGTAATTAAAATTTGCGACAGTAGAAAATTATTTTTTGAATAATTTACTATAGAAAAGGCAATCCCTGGCGTAATTAAAATTTGCGACAGTAGAAAATTATTTTTTGAATAATTTACTATAGAAAAGGCAATCCCTGGCGCAATTAAAATTTGCGACAGTTGAAAATTATTTTTTGAATAATTTACTATAGAAAAGGCAATCCCTGGCGTAATTAAAATTTTCGACAGTAAAAAAATTATTTTTTGAATAATTTACTATAGAAAAGGCAATCCCTGGCGCAATTAAAATTTGCGACAGTAGAAAATTATTTTTTTGAATCATTTTACTATAGAAAAAGGGCAATCCCTGGCGGATTTGAAATTTGCGACAGTTGAAAATTATTTTTTGAATAATTTACTATAGAAAAGGCAATCCTGCGTAATTAAAATTGCGACAGTTGAAAATTATTTTTTGAATAATTTACTATAGAAAAAGGCAATCCCTGGGATATTTAAAATTTGCGACAGTAAAAAATTATTTTCTTGAAAATTTACTTATAGAAAAGGCAATCCCTGGCGATTTGAAAATTTGCGACAGTAAAAAATTATTTTTTGAATAATTTACTATAGAAAAGGCAATCCCAAGCGTAATTACAATTTGCGACAGTAAAATATTATTTTTTTGCAAAATTTAATATAGAAAAGGCAATCCCTGGCGTATTTGAAATTTGCGACAGTAAAAAATTATTTTTTGAATAATTTACTATAGAAAAGGCAACCCTGGCGCAATTAAAATTTGCGACAGTTGAAAATTATTTTTTGAATAATTTACTATAGAAAAGGCAATCCCTGGCGTAATTAAAATTTGCGACAGTTGAAAATTATTTTTTGAATAATTTACTATAGAAAAGGCAATCCCTGGCGCAATTAAAATTTGCGACAGTAGAAAATTATTTTTTGAATAATTTACTATAGAAAAGGCAATCCCTGGCGGATTTGAAATTTGCGACAATAAAAAATTATTTTTTGAATAATTTACTATAGAAAAGGCAATCCCTGGCGTAATTAAATTTGCGACAGTAGAAAATTATTTTTTGAATAATTTACTATAGCAAAGGCAATCCCTGGCGGATTTGAAATTTGCGACAGTAAAAAAATTATTTTTTGAATAATTTACTATAGAAAAGGCAATCCCTGGCGTAATTAAAATTTGCGACAGTAGAAAAATTATTTTTGAATAATTTACTATAGAAAAGGCAATCCCCTGGCGATTTGAAATTTGCGACAGTAAAAAAATTATTTTTTGAATAATTTACTATAGAAAAGGCAATCCCTGGCGTTTAAAATTTGCTACAGTAAAAAATTATTTTTTGAATTAATTTACTATAGAAAAGGCAATCCCTGCGTAATTAAAATTTGCGACAGTAGAAAATTTATTGTTTTGAATAATTTACTATAGAAAAGGCAATCCCTGGTTGATTTGAAATTTGCGACAGTTGAAAATTATTTTTTGAATAATTTACTATAGAAAAGGCAATCCCTGGCGTAATTAAAATGTGCGACAGTAGAAAATTATTTTTTGAATAATTTACTATAGAAAAGGCAATCCCTGGCGTAATTAAAATTTGCGACAGTAGAAAATTATTTTTTGAATAATTACTATAGAAAAGGCAATCCCTGGCGGATTTGAAATTTGCGACAGTAAACAATTATTTTTTGAATAATTTACTATAGAAAAGGCAATCCCTGGCGTAATTAAAATTTGCGACAGTAGAAAATTTATTTTTTGAATAATTTACTATAGAAAAGGCAATCCCTGGCGCAATTAATATTTGCGACAGTAGAAAATTATTTTTTGAATAATTTTACTATAGAAAAGGCAATCCCTGGTGGATTTGAAATTTGCGACAGTTGAAAATTATTTTTTGAATAATTTACTATAGAAAAGGCAATCCCTGGCGTAATTAAAAATTTGCGACAGTTGAAAATTATTTTTGAATAATTTACTATAGAAAAGGCAATCCCTGGGATATTTAAAATTGCGACCGTAAAAAATTATTTTTGAAAAATTTACTATAGAAAAGGCAATCCCTGGCGGATTTGAAATTTGCGACAGTAAACAATTATTTTTTGAATAATTTACTATAGAAAAGGCAATCCCTGGCGTAATTAAAAATTTGCGACAGTAAAAAATTATTTTTTTGCAAAATTTACTATAGAAAAGGCAATCCTGGCGTATTTAAAATTTGCGACAGTAAAAAATTATTTTTTGAATAATTTACTATAGAAAAGGTAATCCCTGGCGGATTTGAAATTTGCGACAGTAAAAAATTATTTTTTGAATAATTTACTATAGAAAAGGCAATCCCTGACGTAATTAAAATTTGCGACAGTAGAAAATTATTTTTTGAATAATTTACTATAGAAAAGGCAATCCCTGGCGATTTGAAATTTGCGACAGTAAAAAAATTATTTTTTGAATAATTTACTATAGAAAAGGCAATCCTGCGTAATTAAAATTTGCGACAGTAGAAAATTATTCTTTTGGAATAATTTACTACAGAAAAGGCAATCCCTGCGCAATTAAAATTTGCGACAGTAGAGAAAATTATTTTTGAATAATTTACTATAGAAAAGGCAATCCCTGCGTAATTAAAATTTGCGACGGTAGAAAAATATTTTTTGAATAATTTACTATAGAAAAGGCAATCCCTGGCGTAATTAAAATTTGCGACAGTAGAAAATTATTTTTTGAATAATTTACTATAGAAAAGGCAATACCTGGCGTATTTAAAATTGCGACAGTAGAAAAATTTATTTTTTGAATATTTTACTATAGAAAAAGGCAATCCCTGGGCGCAATTAATATTTGGCGACAGTAGAAAATTTATTTTTGAATAATTTACTATAGAAAAGGCAATCCACTGGTGGATTTGAAATTTGCGACAGTTGAAAATTATTTCTTTGAATAATTTACTATAGAAAAGGCAATCCCTGGCGTAATTAAAATTTGCGACAGTTGAAAATTATTTTTTGAATAATTTACTATAGAAAAGGCAATCCCTGGGATATTTAAAATTTGCGACCGTAAAAAATTAGTTTTTTGAAAAATTTACTATAGAAAAGGCAATCACCTGGCGGATTTGAAATTTGCGACAGTAAACAATTATTTTTTGAATAATTTACTATAGAAAAGGCAATCCCTGGCGTAATTAAAATTTGCGACAGTAAAAATTATTGTTTTGCAAAATTTACTATAGAAAAGGCAATCCTGTCGTATTTAAAATTTGCGACAGAGTAAAAAATTATTTTTGAATAATTTACTAATAGAAAAGGTAATCCCTGGCGGATTGAAATTGCGACAGTAAAAAATTATTTTTTGAAAAATTTACTATAGAAAAGGCAATCCCTGACGTAATTAAAATTTGCGACAGTAGAAAATTATTTTTTGAGTAAATTTACTATAGAAAGGCAATCCTGGCGATTTGAAATTTGCGACAGTAAAAAATTATTTTTTGAATAATTTACTATAGAAAAGGCAATCCCTGACGTAATTAAAATTTGCGACAGTAGAAAATTTATTTTTTGAATAATTTACTATAGAAAAGGCAATCCCTGGCGGATTTGAAATTTGCGACAGTAAAAATTATTTTTTGAATAATTTTACTATAGAAAGGCAATCCCTGGCGTAATTAAATTTGCGACAGTTGAAAATTATTTTTTGAATAATTTACTATAGAAAAGGCAATCCCTGGCGAATTAAAATTTGCGACAGTAGAAAATTATTTTTGAATAATTTACTATAGAAAAGGCAATCCTGGCGTAATTAAAATTTGCGACGGTAGAAAATTATTTTTTGAATAATTTACTATAGAAAAGGCAATTCCCTGGCGGAATTGAAATTTGCGACAGTAAAAAATTATTTTTGAATAATTTACTATAGAAAAGGCAATCCCTGGCGCAATTAAATTTGCGACAGTTGAAAATTATTTTTTGAATAATTTACTATAGAGAAAGAGCAATCCCTGGCGTAATTAAAAATTTGCGACAGTTGAAAAATTATTTTTTGAATAATTTACTATAGAAAAGGCAATCGCTGGCGCAATTAAAATTTGCGACAATAGAAAGATTATTTTTTGAATAATTTACTATAGAGAAAAGGCAATCCCTGGCGGATTTGAAATTTGCGACAGTAAAAAATTATTTTTTGAATAATTTACTATAGAAAAGGCAATCCCTGGCGTAATTAAAATTTGCGACAGTAGAAAATTATTTTTTGAATAATTTACTATAGAAAAGGCAATCCCTGGCGATTTGAAATTTGCGACAGTAAAAATAATTTTTTGAATAATTTACTATAGAAAAGGCAACCCTGCGTAATTAAAATTTGCGAGAGTAGAAAATTATTTTTTGAATAATGTTACTATAGAAAAGGCAATACCTTGGCGGATTTGAAATTTGCGACAGTAAAAAATTATTTTTTGAATAATTACTATATGAAAAGGCAATCCCTGCGTAATTAAAATTTGCGACAGTAAAAAATTATTTTTTGAATAATTTACTATAGAAAAGGCAATCCCTGGCGCAATTAAAATTTGCGACAGTAGAAAATTATTTTTTGAATAATTTACTATAGAAAAGGCAATCCCTGGCGTAATTAAAATTTGCGACATTAGAAAATTATTTTTGAATAATTTACTATAGAAAAGGGCAATCCCTGGCGTAATTAAAATTTGCGACAGTAGAAAATTATTTTTTGAATAATTTACTATAGAAAGAGGCAATCCCTGGCGCAATTAAAATTGCGACAGTTGAAAATTATTTTTTGAATAAATTTACTATAGAAAAGGCAATCCCTGGCGTAATTAAAATTTTCGACAGTAAAAAATTATTTTTTGAATAATTTACTATAGAAAAGGCAATCCCTGGCGCAATTAAAATTTGCGACAGTTGAAAATTATTTTTTGAATAATTTACTATAGAAAAGGCAATCCCTGGCGGATTTGAAATTTGCGACAGTTGAAAATTATTTTTTGAATAATTTACTATAGAAAAGGCAAATCCCAGGCATAATTAAAATTTGCGACAGTTGAAAATTATTTTTTGAATAATTTACCTATAGAAAAGGCAATCCCTGGGATATTTAAAATTTGCGACAGTAAAAATATTATTTTTTGAAAAATTTACTATAGAAAAGGCAATCCCTGGCGTATTTGAAATTTGCGACAGTAAAAAATTATTTTTTGAATAATTTACTATAGAAAAGGCAATCCCTGGCGCAATTAAAATTTGCGACAGTTGAAAATTATTTTTTGAATAATTTACTATAGAAAAGGCAATCCCTGGCGTAATTAAAATTTGCGACAGTTGAAAATTATTTTTTGAATAATTTACTATAGAAAAGGCAATCCCTGGCGCAATTAAAATTTGCGACAGTAGAAAATTATTTTTTGAATAATTTACTATAGAAAAGGCAATCCCTGGCGGATTTGAAATTTGCGACAATAAAAAATTATTTTTTTGAATAATTTACTATAGAAAAGGCAATCCCTGGCGTAATTAAAATTTGCGACAGTAGAAAATTATTTTTTGAATAATTTACTATAGAAAAGGCAATCCTGGCGGATTTGAAATTTGCGACAGTAAAAAATTATTTTTTGAATAATTTACTATAGAAAAGGCAATCCCTGGCGTAATTAAAATTTCCGACAGTAGAAAATTATTTTTTGAATAATTTACTAAAGAAAAGGCAATCCCTGGCGGATTTGAAATTTGCGACAGTAAAAAATTATTCTTTTTGAATAATTTACTATAGAAAAGGTAATCCCTGGCGTAATTAAAATTTGCTACAGTAAAAAATTATTTTTTGAATAATTTACTATAGAAAAGGCAATCCTTGGGGTAATTAAAATTTGCGACAGTAGAAAATTTATTTTTTGAATAATTTACTAATAGAAAAGGCAATCCCTGGTGGATTTGAAATTTGCGACAGTTGAAAATTATTTTTTGAATAATTTACTATAGAAAAGGCAATCCCTGGCGTAATTAAAATGTGCGACAGTAGAAAATTATTTTTTGAATAATTTACTATAGAAAAGAGCAATCCCTGGCGTAATTAAAATTTGCGACAGTAGAAAATTATTTTTTGAATAATTTACTATAGAAAAGGCAATCCCTGGCGTAATTAAAATTTGCGACAGTAGAAAATTTATTTTTTGAATAATTTACTATAGAAAAGGCAATCCCTGGCGCAATTAATATTTGCGACAGTAGGAAATTATTTTTGAATAATTTACTCTAGAAAAGGCAATCCCTGGTGGATTTGAAATTTGCGACAGTTGAAAATTATTTTTGAATATTTTACTATAGAAAAGGCAATCCCTGGCGTAATTAAAATTTGCGACAGTTGAAAATTATTTTTTGAATAATTTACTATAGAAAAGGCAATCCCTGGGATATTTAAAAATTTGCGACCGTAAAAAATTATTTTTTGAAAAATTTACTATAGAAAAGGCAATCCCTGGCGGATTTGAAATTTGCGACAGTAAACAATTATTTTTTGAATAATTTACTATAGAAAAGGCAATCCCTGGCGTAATTAAAATTTGCGACAGTAAAAAATTATTTTTTTGCAAAATTTACTATAGAAAAGGCAATCCCTGGCGTATTTAAAATTTGCGACAGTAAAAAATTATTTTTTGAATAATTTACTATAGAAAAGGTAATCCCTGGCGGATTTGAAATTTGCGACAGTAAAAAAATATTTTTTGAAAAATTTACTATAGAAAAAGGCAATCCCTGACGTAATTAAAATTTGCGAAAGTAGAAAATTATTTTTTGAATAATTTACTATAGAAAAGGCAATCCCTGGCGGATTTGAAATTTGCGACAGTAAAAAATTATTTTTTGAATAATTTACTATAGAAAAGGCAATCCCTGGCGTAATTAAAATTTGCGACAGTAGAAAATTATTTTTTGAATAATTTACTATAGAATAGGCAATCCCTGGCGGATTTGAAATTTGCGACAGTAAAAAAATTATTTTTTCAATAATTTACTATAGAAAAGGCAATCCTTGGCGTAATTAAAATTTGCGACAGTTGAAAATTATTTTTTGAATAATCTACTATAGAAAAGGCAATCCTGGCGGATTTGAAATTTGCGACAGTTGAAAATTATTTTTTGAATAATTTACTATAGAAAAGGCAATCCCTGGCGCAATTAAAATTTGCGACAGTTGAAAATTATTTTTTGAATAATTTACTATAGAAAAGGCAATCCCTGGCGTAATTAAAATTTGCGACAGTAAAAATTATTTTTGAATAATTTACTATAGAAAGGGCAATCCCTGTCGCAATTAAAATTTGCGGACAGTAGAAAATTATTTTTGAATAATTTACTATAGAAAAGGCAATCCCTGGCGGACTTGAAAATTTGCGACAGTTGAAAATTATTTTTTGAATAATTTACTATAGAAAAGGCAATCCCTGGCGTAATTAAAATTTGCGACAGTTGAAAATTATTTTTTGAATAATTTACTATAGAAAAAGGCAATCCCTGGGATATTTAAAATATGCGACAGTAAAAAATTATTTTTGAAAATTTACTATAGAAAAGGCAATCCCTGGCGGATTTGAAATTTGCGACAGTTGAAAATTATTTTTTGAATAATTTACTATAGAAAAGGCAATCCCTGGCGTAATTAAAATTTGCGACAGTTGAAAAATTATTTTTGAATAATTCTACTATAGAAAAGGCAATCCCTGGCGCAATCTAAATTTGCGACAGTAGAAAATTATTTTTTGAATAAATTACTATAGAAAAGGCAATCCTGGCGGATTTGAAATTTGCGACAGTAAAAAATTATTTTTTGAATTATTTACTATAAAAAAGGCAATCACTGGCGTAATTAAAATTTGCGACAGGAAGAAAATTATTTCTTGAATAATTTACTATAGAAAAGGCAATCCCTGGCGGATTTGAAATTTGCGACAATAAAAAATTATTTTTTGAATAATTTACTATAGAAAAGGCAATCCCTGGCGTAATTAAAATTTGCGACAGTAGAAAATTATTTTTTGAATAATTTACTATAGAAAAAGGCAAATCCCTGGCGGATTTGAAATTTGCGACAGTAAAAAATTATTTTTTGAATAATTTACTATAGAAAAGGCAATCCTGGCGTAATTAAAATTTGCGACAGTTGAAAATATTTTTTGAATAATTTACTATAGAAAAGGCAATCCCTGGCGTAATTAAAAGTTGCGACAGTTGAAAATTATTTTTTGAATAATTTACTATAAATAGGCAATCCCTGGCGCAATTAAAATTTGCGACAGTTGAAAATTATTTTTTGAATAATTTACTATAGAAAAGGCAAATCCCTGCGCGTAATTAAAATTTGCGACAGTAAAAATTATTTTTTGAATAATTTACCTATAGAAAAGGCAATCCCTGGCGCAATTAAAATTTGCGACAGTAGAAAATTATTTTTTGAATAATTTACTATAGAAAAGGCAATCCCTGGCGATTTGAAATTTGCGACAGTTGAAAACTATTTTTGAATAATTTACTATAGAAAAGGCAATCCCTGGCGTAATTAAAATTTGCGACAGTTGAAAATTATTTTTTGATAATTTACTATATACAAAGGCAATCCCTGGGATATTTAAAAATTTGCGAGAGTAAAAAATTATTTTTTGAAAAATTTACTATAGAAAAGGCAATCCCTGACGATTTGAAATTTGCGACAGTAAAAAATTATTTTTGAATAATTTACTATAGAAAAGGCAATCCCTGGCGTAATTATAATTGCGACAATAAAAAATTATTTTTTTTGCAAAATTTACTATAGAAAAAGGCAAATTCCTGGCGTATTTAAAATTTGCGACAGTAAAAAATTATTTTTCGAATAATTTACTATAGAAAAGGCAATCCCTGGCGCAATTAAAATTTGCGACAGTTGAAAATTATTTTTTGAATAATTTACTATAGAAAAGGCAATCCCTGGCGTAATTAAAATTTGCGACAGTAGAAAGTTATTTTTTGAATAATTTACTATAGAAAAGGCAATCCTGGCTTATATAAAATTTGCGTACGGTAGAAAATTATTTTTTGAATAATTTACTATAGAAAAGGCAAATCCCTGGCGTAATTAAAATTGCGACAGTTGAAAATTATTTTTGAATAAATTTACTATAGAAAAGGCAATCCCTGGCGCAATTAAAATTTGCGACAGTTGAAATTATTTTTGAATAATTTACTATAGAAAAGGCAATCCCTGGCGTAATTAAAATTTGCGACAGTAGAAAATTATTTTTTGAATAATTTACTTATAGAAAAGGCAATCCCTGGCGTAATGTAAAATTTGCGACAGTAGAAATTATTTTTTGAATAATTTACTATAGAAAAGGCAATCCCTGGCGGATTTGAAATTTGCGACAGTAAAAAATTATTTTTTGAATAATTTACTATAGAAAAGGCAATCCCTGGCGCAATTAAAATTTGCGACAGTTGAAAATTATTTTTTGAATAATTTACTATAGAAAAGGCAATCCCTGCGAAATTAAAATTTGCGACAGTTGAAAATTATTTTTGAATAATTTACTATAGAAAAGGCACAATCCCTGCGCAATTAAAATTTGCGACAGTAGAAAATTATTTTTTTGAATAATTTACTATAGAAAAGGCAATTCCCTGGCGATTTGAAATTTGCGACAGTAAACAATTATTTTTTGAATAATTTTACTATAGAAAAGGCAATCCCTGGCGTAATTAAAAATTTGCGACAGTAGAAAATTATTTTTTGAATAATTTACTATAGAAAAGGCAATTCCCTGGCGGATTTGAAATTTGCGACAGTAAAAAATAATTTTTTGAATAATTTACTATAGAAAAGGCAATCCCTGGCGTAATTAAAATTTGCGAGAGTAGAAAATTATTTTTTGAATAATTTACTATAGAAAAGGCAATCCCTGGCGATTTGAAATTTGCGACAGTAAAAAATTATTTTTTGAATAATTTACTATAGAAAAGGCAATCCCTGGCGCAATTAAAATTTGCGACAGTAAAAAAATTATTTTTTGAATAATTTACTATAGAAAAGGCAATCCCTTGGCGTAATTAAAATTTGCGACAGTTGAAAATTATTTTTTGAATAATTTACTATAGAAAAGGCAATCCTGGGATATTTAAAATTTGCGACAGTAAAAAATTATTTTTTTAAAAATTTACTATAGAAAAGGCAATCCCTGGCGGATTTGAAATTTGCGACAGTAAAAAATTATTTTTTTGAATAATTTACTATAGAAAAGGCAATCCCTGGCGTAATTAAAATTTGCGACAGTAAAAAATTATTTTTTGAATAATTTACTATAGAAAAGGCAATCCCTGGCGGATTTGAAATTTGCGACAGTAAAAAATAATTTTTTGAATAATTTTACTATAGAAAAGGCAATCCCTGGCGTAATTAAAATTTGCGAGAGTAGAAAATTATTTTTTGAATAATTTACTATAGAAAAGGCAATCCCTGGCGGATTTGAAATTTGCGACAGTAAAAAATTATTTTTTTGAATAATTTACTATAGAAAAGGCAATCCCTGGCGTAATTAAAATTTGCGAGAGTAAAAAATTATTTTTTGAATATATTACTATAGAAAAGGCAATCCCTGGCGTAATTAAAATTTGCGACAGTTGAAAATTATTTTTTGAATAATTTACTATAGAAAAGGCAATCCCTGGGATATTTAAAATTTGCGACAGTAAAAAATTATTTTTTTAAAAATTTACTATAGAAAAGGCAATCCCTGGCGGATTTGAAATTTGCGACAGTAAAAAATTATTTTTTTGAATAATTTACTATAGAAAAGGCAATCCCTGGCGTAATTAAAATTTGCGACAGTAAAATATTATTTTTTGCAAAATTTACTATAGAAAAGGCAATCCTTGGCGTATTTAAAATTTGCGACAGTAAAAAAAATATTTTTTGAATAATTTACTATAGGAAAGGCAATCCCTGGCGTAATTAAAATTTGCGACAGTTGAAAATTATTTTTTGAATAATTTACTATAGAAAAGGCAATCCCTGGCGGATTTGAAATTTGCGACAGTAGAAAATTATTTTTTGAATAATTTACTATAGAAAAGGCAATCCCTGGCGTAATTAAAATTTGCGACAGTAGAAAATTATTTTTTGAATAATTTACTAGAGAAAAGGCAATCCCTGGCGGATTTGAAATTTGCGACAGTAAAAAATTATTTTTTGAATAATTTACTATAGAAAAGGCAATCCCTGGCGCAATTAAAATTTGATTTGCGACAGTTGAAAATTATTTTTTGAATAATTTACTATAGAAAAGGCAATCCCTGACGTAATTATAATTTGCGACAGTTGAAAATTATTTTTTGAATAATTTACTATAGAAAAGGCAATCCCTGGCGCAATTAAATTTGCGACAGTAGAAAATTATTTTTTGAATAATTTACTATAGAAAAGGCAATCCCTGGCGGATTTGAAATTTGCGACAGTAAAAAATTATTTTTTTGAATAATTTACTTATAGAAAAGGCAATCCCTGGCGGATTTGAAATTTGCGACAGTAGAAAATTATTTTTTGAATAATTTACTATAGAAAAAGGCAATCCCTGGCGAAATTAAAATTTGCGACAGTTGAAAATTATTATTTGAATAATTTACTATAGAAAAGGCAATCCCTGGCGTAATTAAAATTTGCGACAGTAAAATATTATTTTTTTTGCAAAATTTACTATAGAAAAGGCAATCCCTGGCGTATTTAAAATTTGCGACAGTAAAAAATTATTTTTTGAATAATTTACTATAGAAAAGGCAATCCCTGGCGCAATTAAAATTTGCGACAGTAGAAAATTATTTTTTGAATAATTTACTATAGAAAAGGCAATCCTGGCGGATTTGAAATTTACGACAGTAAAAAATTATTTTTTTAATAATTTACTATAGAAAAGGCAATCCCTGGCGGATTTGAAATTTGCGACAGTAGAAAATTATTTTTTGTATAATTTACAATAGAAAAGGCAATCCCTGGCGGATTTGAAATTTGCGACAGTTGAAAATTATTTTTTGAATAATTTACTATAGAAAAGGCAATCCCATGGCGTAATTAAAATTTGCGACAGTTGAAAATTATTTTTTGAATAATTTACTATAGAAAAGGCAATCCCTGGCGTAATTAAAATTTGCAACAGTAGAAAATTATTTCTTGAATAATTTACTATAGAAAAGGCAATCCCTGGCGTAATTAAAATTTGCGACAGTAGAAAATTATTTTTTTGAATAATTTACTATAGAAAAGGCAATCCCTGGCGCAATTAAAATTTGCGACAGTTTGAAAATTATTTTTTGAATAATTTACTATAGAAAAGGCAATCCAGGCGTAATTAAAATTTGCGACAGTAAAAATATTATTTTTTGAATAATTTACTATAGAAAAGGCAGTCCCAGGCGCAATTAAAATTTGCGACAGTAGAAAATTATTTTTTGAATAATTTACTATAGAAAAAGCAATCCCTGGCGATTTGAAATTTGCGACAGTAAAAAATTATTTTTTTTGAATAATTTACTATAGAAAAGGCAATCCCTGCGTAATTAAAATTTGCGACAGTAAAATATTATTTTTTGCACAAAATTTACTATAGAAAAGGCAATCCTTGGCGTATTTAAAATTTGCGACAGTAAAAAAATATTTTTTGGAATAATTTACTATAGAAAAGGCAATCCCTGGCGTAATTAAATTTGCGACAGTTGAAAATTATTTTTTGAATAATTTACTATAGAAAAGGCAATCCCTGGCGGATTTGAAGTTTGCGACAGTAGAAAATTATTTTTTGAAATAATTTACTATAGAAAAGGCAATCCCTGGCGTAATTAAAATTTGCGACAGTAGAAAATTATTTTTTGAATAATTTACTAGAGAAAAGGCAATCCCTGGCGGATTTGAAATTTGCAACAGTAAAAAATTATTTTTTGAATAATTTACTATAGAAAAGGCAATCCCTGGCGCAATTAAAATTTGCGACAGTTGAAAATTATTTTTTGAATAATTTACTATAGAAAAGGCAATCCCTGCGTAATTATAATTTGCGACAGTTGAAAATTATTTTTTGAATAATTTACTATAGAAAGGCAATCCCTGGCGCAATTAAAATTTGCGACAGTAGAAAATTATTTTTTGAATAATTTACTATAGAAAAGGCAATCCCTGGCGGATTTGAAATTTGCGACAGTAAAAAATTATTTTTTGAATAATTTACTATAGAAAAGGCAATCCCTGGCGGATTTGAAATTTGCGACAGTAGAAAATTATTTTTTGAATAATTTTACTATAGAAAAGGCAATCCCTGGCGTAATTAAAAATTGCGACAGTTGAAAATTATTATTTGAATAATTTTACTATAGAAAAGGCAATCCCTGGCGTAATTAAAATTTGCGACAGTAAAATATTATTTTTTTGCAAAAATTTACTATAGAAAAGGCAATCCCTGGCGTATTTAAAATTTGCGACAGTAAAAAATTATTTTTTGAATAATTTACTATAGAAAAGGCAATCCCTGGCGCAATTAAAATTTGCGACAGTAGAAAATTATTTTTTGAATAATTTACTATAGAAAAGGCAATCCCTGGCGGATTTGAAATTTGCGACAGTAAAAAATTATTTTTTGAATAATTTACTATAGAAAAGGCAATCCCTGGCGGATTTGAAATTTCCGACAGTAGAAAATTATTTTTTGTATAATTTACTATAGAAAAGGCAATCCCTGGCGGATTTGAAATTTGCGACAGTTGAAAATTATTTTTGAATAATTTACTATAGAAAAGGCAATCCCTGGCGTAATTAAAATTTGCGACAGTAAAAAATTAATATTTTTAATAATTTACTATAGAAAAGGCAATCCCTGGCGTAATTAAAATTTGCGACAAAAAAAAAATTATTTTTTTGCAAAATTTACTATAGAAAAGGCAATCCCTGGCGTAATTAAAATTTGCGACAGTTGAAAATTATTTTTTGAATAATTTACTATAGAAAAGGCAATCCCTGGCGTAATTAAAATTTGCGACAG
Organism: Dioctria linearis; assembly: GCA_963930735.1. NCBI lineage: Eukaryota > Metazoa > Arthropoda > Insecta > Diptera > Asilidae > Dioctria > Dioctria linearis. The sequence continues at coordinate 164,113 of CAWVNZ010002025.1, forward strand.
TTGAAAATTATTTTTTGAATAATTTACTATAGAAAAGGCAATCCCTGGCGTAATTAAAATTTGCGACAGTAGAAAATTATTTTTTGAATAATTTACTATAGAAAAGGCAATCCCTGGCGTAATTAAAATTTGCGACGGTAGAAAATTATTTTTTGAATAATTTACTATAGAAAAGGCAATCCCTGGCGGATTTGAAATTTGCGACAGTAAAAAATTATTTTTTGAATAATTTACTATAGAAAAGGCAATCCCTGGCGCAATTAAAATTTGCGACAGTTGAAAATTATTTTTTGAATAATTTACTATAGAAAAGGCAATCCCTGGCGTAATTAAAATTTGCGACAGTTGAAAATTATTTTTTGAATAATTTACTATAGAAAAGGAAATCCCTGGCGCAATTAAAATTTGCAACAGTAGAAAATTATTTTTTGAAGTATTTACTATAGAAAAGGCAATCCCTGGCGGATTTGAAATTTGCAACAGTAAAAAATTGTTTTTTGAATAATTTACTATAGAAAAGGCAATCCCTGGCGTAATTAAAATTTGCTACAGTAGAAAATTATTTTTTGAATAATTTACTATAGAAAAGGCAATCCCTGGCGGATTTGAAATTTGCGACAGTAAAAAATTATTTTTTGAATAATTTACTATAGAAAAGGCACTCCCTGGCGTAATTAAAATTTGCGAGAGTAGAAAATTACTTTTTGAATAATTTACTATAGAAAAGGCAATCCCTCGCGGATTTGAAATTTGCGACAGTAAAAAATTATTTTTTGAATAATTTACTATAGAAAAGGCAATACCTGGCGTAATTAAAATTTGCGACAGTAAAAAATTATTTTTTGAATAATTTACTATAGAAAAGGCAATCCCTGGCGCAATTAAAATTTTCGACAGTAAAAAATTATTTTTTGAATAATTTACTATAGAAAAGGCAATCCCTGGCGTAATTAAAATCTGCGACAGTAGAAAATTATTTTTTGAATAATTTACTATAGAAAAGGCAATCCCTGGCGTAATTAAAATTTGCGACAGTAGAAAATTATTTTTTGAATAATTTACTATAGAAAAGGCAATCCCTGGCGCAATTAAAATTTGCGACAGTTGAAAATTATTTTTTGAATAATTTACTATAGAAAAGGCAATCCCAGGCGTAATTAAAATTTGCGACAGTAAAAAATTATTTTTTGAATAATTTACTATAGAAAAGGCAATCCCTGGCGCAATTAAAATTTGCGACAGTAGAAAATTATTTTTTGAATAATTTACTATAGAAAAGGTAATCCCTGGCGGATTTGAAATTTGCGACAGTTGAAAATTATTTTTTGAATAATTTACTATAGAAAAGGCAATCCCTGGCGTAATTAAAATTTGCGACAGTTGAAAATTATTTTTTGAATAATTTACTATAGAAAAGGCAATCCCTGGGATATTTAAAATTTGCGACAGTAAAAAATTATTTTTTTAAAAATTTACTATAGAAAAGGCAATCCCTGGCGGATTTGAAATTTGCGACAGTAAAAAATTATTTTTTGAATAATTTACTATAGAAAAGGCAATCCCGGGCGTAGTTAAAATTTGCGACAGTAAAATATTATTTTTTTGCAAAATTTACTATAGAAAAGGCAATCCCTGGCGTATTTAAAATTTGCGACAGTAAAAAAATATTTTTTGAATAATTTACTATAGAAAAGGCAATCTCTGGCGTAATTAAAATTTGCGACAGTTGAAAATTATTTTTTGAATAACTTACTATAGAAAAGGCAATCCCTGGCGGATTTGAAAATTTGCGACAGTAGAAAATTATTTTTTGAATAATTTACTATAGAAAAGGCAATCCCTGGCGTAATTAAAATTTGCGACAGTAGAAAATAATTTTTTGAATAATTTACTAGAGAAAAGGCAATCCCTGGCGGATTGAAATTTGCGACAGTAAAAAATTATTTTTTGAATAATTTACTATAGAAAAGGCAATCCCTGGCGCAATTAAAATTTGCGACAGTTGAAAATTATTTTTTGAATAATTTACTATAGAAAGGCAATCCCTGGCGTAATTAAAATTTGCGACAGATGAAAATTATTTTTTGAATAATTTACTATAGAAAAAGCAATCCCTGGCGCAATTAAAATTTGCGACAGTAGAAAATTATTTTTTGAATAATTTACTATAGAAAAGGCAATCCCTGGCGGATTTGAAATTTGCGACAGTAAAAAATTATTTTTTGAATAATTTACTATAGAAAAGGCAATCCCTGGCGGATTTGAAATTTGCGACAGTAGAAAATTATTTTTTGAATAATTTACTATAGAAAAGGCAATCCCTGGCGTAATTAAAATTTGCGACAGTTGAAAATTATTTTTTGAATAATTTACTATAGAAAAGGCAATCCCTGGCGTAATTAAAATTTGCGACAGTAAGATATATTTTTTTTGCAAAATTTACTATAGAAGAAAGGCAATCCCTGGCGTATTAAAATTTGCGACAGTAAAAAAATATTTTTTGAATAATTTACTATAGAAAAGGCATATCCCTGGCGTAATTAAAATTTGCGACAGTTGAAAATTATTTTTTGAATAATTTACTATAGAAAAGGCAATCCCTGGCGCAATTAAAATTTGCGACAGTTGAAAATTATTTTTTTGAATAATTTACTATAGAAAACGCAATCCCTGGCGGATTTGAAATTTGCGACAGTAGAAAATTATTTTTTGAATAATTATACTATAGAAAAGGCCATCCCTGGCGTAATTAAAATTTGCGACAGTAGAAAATTATTTTTGAATAATTTACTATAGAAAAGGCAATCCCTGGCGGATTTGAAATTTTGCGACAGTAAAAATTATTTTTTGAATAAATTTACTATAGAAAAGGGCAATCCCTGGCGCAATTAAAATTTGCGACAGTTGAAAATTATTTTTTGAATAATTTACTATAGTAAAGGCAATCCCTGGCGTAATTAAAATTTGCGACAGTTGAAAATTATTTTTTGAATAATTTACTATAGAAAAGGCAATCACTGGCGCAATTAAAATTTGCGACAGTAGAAAATTATTTTTGAATAATTTACTATAGAAAAGGCAATCCCTGGCGGATTTGAAATTTGCGACAGAAAAAAATTATTTGTTGAATAATTTACTATAGAAAAGGCAATCCCTGGCGTAATTAAAATTTGCGACAGTAGAAAATTATTTTTTGAATAATTTACTATAGAAAAGGCAATCCCTGGCGGATATGAAATTTGCGACAGTAAAAAATTATTTTTTGAATAATTTACTATAGAAAAGGCAATCCCTGGCGTAATTAAAATTTGCGACAGTAGGAAATTATTTTTTGAATAATTTACTATAGAAAAGGCAATCCCTGGCGGATTTGAAATTTGCGACAGTAAAAAATTATTTTTTGAATAATTTACTATAGAAAAGGCAATCACTGGCGTAATTAAAATTTGCGACAGTAAAAAATTAATATTTTGAAAAATTTACTGTAGAAAAGGCAATCCCTGGCGCAATTAAAATTTGCGACAGTAAAAAATTATTTTTTGGAATAATTTACTATAGAAAAGGCAATCCCTGGCGTAATTAAAATTTCCGACAGTAGAAAATTATTTTTTGAATAATTTACTATAGAAAAGGCAATCCCTGGCGCACTTAAAATTTGCGACAGTAAAAAATTATTTTTTGAAAATTTACTGTAGAAAAGGCAATCCCTGCGCAATTAAAACTTGCGACAGTAAAAAATTTATTTTTTGAATAATTTACTATAGAAAAGGCAATCCCTGGCGTAATTAAAATTTGCGACAGTAGAAAATAATTTGTGAGGAATTTACTAGTAGAAAAGGCAATCCCTGGGCGCCACTTAAAATTTGCGACAGTAAAACATTATTTTTTGAATAATTTACTATAGAAAAGGCAATCCCTGGCGTAATTAAAATTTGCGACAGTAGAAAATTGTTTTTTGAATAATTTACTATAGAAAAGGCAATACCTGGCGGATTTGAAATTTGTCGACAGTAAAAAATTATTTTTTGAATAATTTACTATAGAAAAGGCAATCCCTGGCGTAATTAAAATTTGCGACAGTAGAAAATTATTTTTTGAATAATTTACTATAGAAAAGGCAATCCAGGCGGATTTGAAATTTGCGACAGTAAAAAATTATTTTTTGAATAATTTACTATAGAAAGGCAATCCCTGGCGTAATTAAAATTTGTGAGAGTAGAAAATTATTTTTTGAATAATTTACTATAGAAAAGGCAATCCCTGGCGATTTGAAATTTGCGACAGTAAAAAATTATTTTTGAATAATTTACTATAGAAAAGGCAATCCCTGGCGTAATTAAAATTTGCGACAGTAAAAAAATTATTTTTTGAATAATTTACTATAGAAAAGGCAATCCCTGGCGCAATTAAAATTTGTGACAGTAGAAAATTATTTTTTGAATAATTTACTATAGAAAAGGCAATCCCTGGCGTAATTAAAATTTGCGACAGTAGAAAATTATTTTTTGAATAATTTACTATAGAAAAGTCAATCCCTGGCGTAATAAAATTTGCGACAGTAGAAAATTATTTTTTGAATAATTTACTATAGAAAAGGCAATCCCTGGCGCAATTAAAATTTTCGACAGTTGAGAATTATTTTTTGAATAATTTACTATAGAAAAGGCAATCCCTGGCGTAATTAAAATTTGCGACAGTAGAAAATTATTTTTTGCAAATTTACTATAGAAAAGGCAATCCCTGGCGTAATTAAAATTTGCGACAGTAGAAAATTATTTTTTGAATAATTTACTATAGAAAATGCAATCCCTGGCGGATTTGAAATTTGCGACAGTTGAAAATTATTTTTTGAATAATTTACTATAGAAAAGGCAATCCCTGGCGTAATTAAAATTTGCGACAGTAAAAAATTAATATTTTTAATAATTACTATAGAAAGGCAATCCCTGGCGTAATTAAAATTTGCGACAGTAAAACATTATTTTTTTGCAAAATTTACTATAGTAAAGGCAATCCCTGGCGTAATTAAAATTTGCGACAGTTGAAAATTATTTTTTGAATAATTTACTATAGAAAAGGCAATCCCTGGCGTAATTAAAATTTGCGACAGTTGAAAATTATTTTTTGAATAATTTACTATAGAAAAGGCAATCCCTGGCGTAATTAAAATTTGCGACAGTAGAAAATTATTTTTTGAATAATTTACTATAGAAAAGGCAATCCCTGGCGTAATTAAAATTTGCGACAGTAAAAAATTATTTTTTGAATAATTTACTATAGAAAAGGCAATCCCTGGCGCAATTAAAATTTGCGACAGTTGAAAATTATTTTTTGAATAATTTACTATAGAAAAGGCAATCCCTGGTGTAATTAAAATTTGCGACAGTTGAAAATTATTTTTTGAATAATTTACTATAGAAAAGGCAATCCCTGGCGTAATTAAAATTTGCGACAGTTGAAAATTATTTTTTGAATAATTTACTATAGAAAAGGAATCCCTGGCGCAATTAAAATTTGCGACAGTAGAAAATTATTTTTTTGAATAATTTACTATAGAAAAGGCAATCCCTGGCGCACTTAAAATTTGCGACAGTAAAAAATTATTTTTTGAAAAATTTACTGTAGAAATGCAATCCCTGGCGCAATTAAAATTTGCGACAGTAAAAAATTATTTTTTGAATAATTTACTATAGAAAAGGCAATCCCTGGCGTAATTAAAATTTGCGACAGTAGAAAATTATTTTGTGAGAAATTTACTGTAGAAAAGGCAATCCCTGGCGCACTTAAAATTTGCGACAGTAAAAAATTATTTTTTGAATAATTTACTATAGAAAAGGCAATCCCTGGCGTAATTAAAATTTGCGACAGTAGAAAATTACTATTTTGAAAAATTTACTGTAGAAAAGGCAATCCCTGGCGTATTTAAAATTTGCGAGAATAAAAAATTATTTTTTGAATACTATAGAAAAGGCAATACCTGGCGTAATTAAAATTTGCTACAGTAGAAAATTATTTTTTGAATAATTTACTGTAGAAAAGGCAATCCCTGGCGCAATTAAAATTTGCGACAGTATAAAATTATTTTTTGAATAATTTACTATAGAAAAGGCAATCCCTGGCGCAATTAAAATTTGCGACTGTTGAAAATTATTTTTTGAATAATTTACTATAGAAAAGGCAATCCCTGGCGTAATTAAAATTTTCGACAGTAAAAAATTATTTTTTGAATAATTTACTATAGAAAAGGCAATCCCTGGCGTATTTAAAATTTGCGACAGTAGAAAATTATTTTTTGAATAATTTACTATAGAAAAGCAATCCGTGGCGGATTTGAAATTTGCGACAGTTGAAAATTATTTTTTGAATAATTTACTATAGAAAAGGCAATCCCTGGCGTAATTAAAATTTGCGAGAGTTGAAAATTATTTTTTGAATAATTTACTATAGAAAAGGCAATCCCTGGGATATTTAAAATTTGCGACAGTAAAAAATTATTTTTTGAAAAATTTACTATAGAAAAGGCAATCCCTAGTGGATTTGAAATTTCGACAGTAAAAAATTATTTTTTGAATAATTTACTATAGAAAAGGCAATCCCTGGCGTAATTAAAATTTGCGACAGTAAAAAATTATTTTTTGAATAATTTACTATAGAAAAGGCAATCCCTGGCGTAATTAAAATTTGCGACAGTATAAAATAATTTTTTGAATAATTTACTATAGAAAAGGCAATCCCTGGCGTAATTAAAATTTGCGACAGTAGAAAATTATTTTTTGAATAATTTACTATAGAAAAGGCAATCCCTGGCGTATTTAAAATTTGCGACAGTAAAAAATTATTTTTTGAATAATTTACTATAGAAAAGGCAATCCCTGGCTGTATTTAAAATTTGCGACAGTAAAAAATTATTTTTTGAATAATGTACTATAGAAAAGGCAATCCCTGGCGCAATTAAAATTTGCGACAGTAGAAAATTCTTTTTTGAATAATTTACTATAGAAAAGGCAATCCCTGGCGGATTTGAAATTTGCGACAGTTGAAAATTATTTTTTGAATAATTTACTATAGAAAAGGCAATCCCTGGCGTAATTAAAATTTGCGACAGTAAAAAATTATTTTTTGAATATTTTACTATAGAAAAGGCAATCCCTGGCGTATTTAAAATTTGCGACAGTAGAAAATTATTTTTTGAATAATTTACTATAGAAAAGGCAATCCCTGGCGGATTTGAAATTTGCGACAGTTGAAAATTATTTTTTGAATAATTTACTATAGAAAAGGCAATCCCTGGCGTAATTAAAATTTGCGACAGTTGAAAATTATTTTTTGAATAATTTACTATAGAAAAGGCAATCCCTGGGATATTTAAAATTTGCGACAGGAAAAAATTATTTTTTGAATAATTTACTATAGAAAAGGCAATCCCTGGCGTATTTAAAATTTGCGACAGTAAAAAATTATTTTTTGAATAATGTACTATAGAAAAGGCAATCCCTTGCGCAATTAAAATTTGCGACAGTAGAAAATTCTTTTTTGAATAATTTACTATAGAAAAGGCAATCCCTGGCGGATTTGAAATTTGCGACAGTTGAAAATTATTTTTTGAATAATTTACTATAGAAAAGGCAATCCCTGGCGTAATTAAAATTTGCGACAGTTGAAAATTATTTTTTGAAAAATTTACTATAGAAAAGGCAATCCCTGGCGGATTTGAAATTTGCGACAGTAAAAAATTATTTTTTGAATAATTTACTATAGAAAAGGCAATCCCTGGCGTAATTAAAATTTGCGACAGTAAAAAATTATTTTTTGAATAATTTACTATAGAAAAGGCAATCCCTGGCGTAATTAAAATTTGCGACAGTATAAAATTATTTTTTGAATAATTTACTATAGAAAAGGCAATCCCTGGCGTAATTAAAATTTGCGACAGTAGAAAACTATTTTTTGAATAATTTACTATAGAAAAGGCAATCCCTGGCGTATTTAAAATTTGCGACAGTAAAAAATTATTTTTTGAATAATTTACTGTAGAAAAGGCAGTCCCTGGCGTATTTAAAATTTGCGAGAATAAAAAATTATTTTTTGAATACTATAGAAAAGGCAATACCTGGCGTAATTAAAATTTGCTACAGTAGAAAATTATTTTTTGAATAATTTACTGTAGAAAAGGCAATCCCTGGCGCAATTAAAATTTGCGACAGTATAAAATTATTTTTTGAATAATTTACTATAGAAAAGGCAATCCCTGGCGCAATTAAAATTTGCGACTGTTGAAAATTATTTTTTGAATAATTTACTATAGAAAAGGCAATCCCTGGCGTAATTAAAATTTTCGACAGTAAAAAATTATTTTTTGAATAATTTACTATAGAATATATTTAAAATTTGCGACAGTAGAAAATTATTTTTTGAATAATTTACTATAGAAAAGCAATCCGTGGCGGATTTGAAATTTGCGACAGTTGAAAATTATTTTTTGAATAATTTACTATAGAAAAGGCAATCCCTGGCGTAATTAAAATTTGCGAGAGTTGAAAATTATTTTTTGAATAATTTACTATAGAAAAGGCAATCCCTGGGATATTTAAAATTTGCGACAGTAAAAAATTATTTTTTGAAAAATTTACTATAGAAAAGGCAATCCCTGGTGGATTTGAAATTTCGACAGTAAAAAATTATTTTTTGAATAATTTACTATAGAAAAGGCAATCCCTGGCGTAATTAAAATTTGCGACAGTAAAAAATTATTTTTTGAATAATTTACTATAGAAAAGGCAATCCCTGGCGTAATTAAAATTTGCGACAGTATAAAATTATTTTTTGAATAATTTACTATAGAAAAGGCAATCCCTGGCGTAATTAAAATTTGCGACAGTAGAAAATTATTTTTTGAATAATTTACTATAGAAAAGGCAATCCCTGGCGTATTTAAAATTTGCGACAGTAAAAAATTATTTTTTGAATAATTTACTATAGAAAAGGCAATCCCTGGCGTATTTAAAATTTGCGACAGTAAAAAATTATTTTTTGAATAATGTACTATAGAAAAGGCAATCCCTGGCGCAATTAAAATTTGCGACAGTAGAAAATTCTTTTTTGAATAATTTACTATAGAAAAGGCAATCCCTGGCGGATTTGAAATTTGCGACAGTTGAAAATTATTTTTTGAATAATTTACTATAGAAAAGGCAATCCCTGGCGTAATTAAAATTTGCGACAGTAAAAAATTATTTTTTGAATATTTTACTATAGAAAAGGCAATACCTGGCGTATTTAAAATTTGCGACAGTAGAAAATTATTTTTTGAATAATTTACAATAGAAAAGGCAATCCCTGGCGGATTTGAAATTTGCGACAGTTGAAAATTATTTTTGGAATAATTTACTATAGAAAAGGCAATCCCTGGCGTAATTAAAATTTGCGACAGTTGAAAATTATTTTTTGAATAATTTACTATAGAAAAGGCAATCCCTGGGATATTTAAAATTTGCGACAGGAAAAAATTATTTTTTGAATAATTTACTATAGAAAAGGCAATCCCTGGCGTATTTGAAATTTGCGACAGTAAAAAATTATTTTTTGAATAATGTACTATAGAAAAGGCAATCCCTGGCGCAATTAAAATTTGCGACAGTAGAAAATTCTTTTTTGAATAATTTACTATAGAAAAGGCAATCCCTGGCGGATTTGAAATTTGCGACAGTTGAAAATTATTTTTTGAATAATTTACTATAGAAAAGGCAATCCCTGGCGTAATTAAAATTTGCGACAGTTGAAAATTATTTTTTGAAAAATTTACTATAGAAAAGGCAATCCCTGGCGGATTTGAAATTTGCGACAGTAAAAAATTATTTTTTGAATAATTTACTATAGAAAAGGCAATCCCTGGCGTAATTAAAATTTGCGACAGTAAAAAATTATTTTTTGAATAATTTACTATAGAAAAGGCAATCCCTGGCGTAATTAAAATTTGCGACAGTATAAAATTATTTTTTGAATAATTTACTATAGAAAAGGCAATCCCTGGCGTAATTAAAATTTGCGACAGTATAAAATTATTTTTTGAATAATTTACTATAGAAAAGGCAATCCCTGGCGCAATTAAAATTTGCGACAGTTGAAAATTATTTTTTGAATAATTTACTATGGAAAATGCAATCCCTGGCGTAATTAAAATTTGCGACAGTAAAAAATTATTTTTTGAATAATGTACTATAGAAAAGGCAATCCCTGGCGGATTTGAAATTTGCGACAGTTGAAAATTATTTTTTGAATAATTTACTATAGAAAAGGCAATCCCTGGCGTAATTAAAATTTGCGACAGTTGAAAATTATTTTTTGAATAATTTACTATAGAAAAGGCAATCCCTGGGATATTTAAAATTTGCGACAGTAAAAAATTATTTTTTGAAAAATTTACTATAGAAAAGGCAATCCCTGGCGGATTTGAAATTTGCGACAGTAAAAATTTATTTTTTGAATAATTTACTATAGAAAAGGCAATCCCTGGCGTAATTAAAATTTGCGACAGTAAAAAATTATTTTTTGAATAATTTACTATAGAAAAGGCAATCCCTGGCGTAATTAAAATTTGCGACAGTATAAAATTATTTTTTGAATAATTTACTATAGAAAAGGCAATCCCTGGCGTAATTAAAATTTGCGACAGTAGAAAATTATTTTTTGAATAATTTACTATAGAAAAGGCAATCCCTGGCGTATTTAAAATTTGCGACAGTAAAAAATTAATATTTTGAAAAATTTACTGTAGAAAAGGAAATCCCTGGCGCAATTAAAACTTGCGTTAATAAAAAATTATTTTTTGCAAAATTTACTGTAGAAAAGGCAATCCCTGGCGGATTTGAAATTTGCGACAGTAAAAAATAATTTTTTGAATAATTTACTATAGAAAAGGCAATCCCTGGCGTAATTAAAACTTGCGACAGTAAAAAATTATTTTTTGAATAATTTACTATAGAAAAGGCAATCCCTGGCGGATTTGAAATTTGCGACAGTAGAAAATTATTTTTTGAATAATTTACTATAGAAAAGGCAATCCCTGGCGTAATTAAAATTTGCGACATTATAAAATTATTTTTTGAATAATTTACTATAGAAAAGGCAATCCCTGGCGTAATTAAAATTTGCGACAGTAGAAAATTATTTTTTGAATAATTTACTATAGAAAAGGCAATCCCTGGCGTAATTAAAATTTGCGACAGTTGAAAATTATTTTTTGAATAATTTACTATAGAAAAGGCAATCCCTGGCGTAATTAAAATTTGCGACAGTAGAAAATTATTTTTTGAATAATTTACTATAGAAAAGGCAATCCCTGGCGCAATTAAAATTTGCGACAGTTGAAAATTATTTTTTGAATAATTTACTATAGAAAAGGCAATCCCTGGCGTAATTAAAATTTGCGACAGTAAAAGATTATTTTTTGAATAATTTACTATAGAAAAGGCAATCCCTGGCGCAATTAAAATTTGCGACAGTAGAAAATTATTTTTTGAATAATTTACTATAGAAAAGGCAATCCCTGGCGGATTTGAAATTTGCGACAGTTGAAAATCATTTTTTGAATAATTTATTATAGAAAAGGCAATCCCTGGCGTAATTAAAATTTGCGACAGTTGAAAATTATTTTTTGAATAATTTACTATAGAAAAGGCAATCCCTGGGATATTTAAAATTTGCGACAGTAAAAAATTATTTTTTGAAAAATTTATTAAAGAAAAGGCAATCCCTGGCGGATTTGAAATTTGCGACAGTAAAAAATTATTTTTTGAATAATTTACTATAGAAAAGGCAATCCCTGGCGTAGTTAAAATTTGCGACAGTAAAAAATTATTTTTTTGCAAAATTTACTATAGAAAAGGCAATCCCTGGCGTATTTAAAATTTGCGACAGTAAAAAATTATTTTTTGAATAATTTACTATAGAAAAGGCAATCCCTGACGTAATTAAAATTTGCGACAGTTGAAAATTATTTTTTGAATAATTTACTATAGAAAGACAATCCCTGGCGTATTTAAAATTTGCGACAGTTGAAAATTATTTTTTGAATAATTTACTATAGAAAAGGCAATCCCTGGCGGATTTGAAATTTGCGACAGTAAAAAATTATTTTTTGAATAATTTACTATAGAAAAGGCAATCCCTGGCGTAATTAAAATTTGCGACAGTAGAAAATTATTTTTTGAATAATTTACTATAGAAAAGGCAATCCCTGGCGGATTTGAAATTTGCGACAGTAAAAAATTATTTTTTGAATAATTTACTATAGAAAAGGCAATCCCCGGCGTAATTAAAATTTGCGACAGTAGAAAATTATTTTTTGAATAATTTACTATAGAAAAGGCAATCCCTGGCGGATTTGAAATTTGCGACAGTAAAAAATTATTTTTTGAATAATTTACTATAGAAAAGGCAATCCCTGGCGGATTTGAAATTTGCGACAGTAGAAAATTATTTTTTGAATAATTTACTATAGAAAAGGCAATCACTGGCGTAATTAAAATTTTCGACAGTAGAAAATTATTTTTTGAATAATTAACTATAGAAAAGGCAATCCCTGGCGTAATTAAAATTTGCGACAGTAGAAAATTATTTTTTTGCAAAATTTACTATAGAAAAGGCAATCCCTGGCGTAATTAAAATTTGCGACAGTAAAAAATTATTTTTTGAATAATTTACTACAGAAAAGGCAATCCCTGGCGTATTTAAAATTTGCGACAGTATAAAATTATTTTTTGAATAATTTACTATAGAAAAGGCAATCCCTGGCGTAATTAAAATTTGCGACAGTGGAAAATTATTTTTTGAATAATTTACTATAGAAAAGGCAATCCCTGGCGGATTTGAAATTTGCGACAGTAAAAAATTATTTTTTGAATAATTTACTATAGAAAAGGCAATCCCTGGCGGATTTGAAATTTGCGACAGTAAAAAATTATTTTTTGAATAATTTACTATAGAAAAGGCAATCCCTGGCGTATTTAAAATTTGCGACAGTAAAAAATTATTTTTTGAATAATTTACTATAGAAAAGGCAATCCCTGGCGTAATTAAAATTTGCGACAGTAGAAAATTATTTTTTTGCAGAATTTACTATAGAAAAGGCAATCCCTGGCGTAATTAAAACTTGCGACAGTAAAAAATTATTTTTTGAATAATTTACTATAGAAAAGGCAATCCCTGGTGTAATTAAAATTTGCGACAGTAGAAAATTATTTTTTGAATAATTACTATAGAAAAGGCAATCCCTGGCGTAATTAAAATTTGCGACAGTATAAAATTATTTTTGAATAATTTACTATAGAAAAGGCAATCCCTGGCGTATTTAAAATTTGCGACAGTAGAAAATTATTTTTTGAATAATTTACTATAGAAAAGGCAATCCCTGGCGTAATTAAAATTTGCGACAGTAAAAAATTATTTTTTGAATAATTTACTATAGAAAAGGCAATCCCTGGCGTATTTAAAATTTGCGACAGTAAAAAATTATTTTTTGAATAATTTACTATAGAAAAGGCAATCCCTGGCGTAATTAAAATTTGCGACAGTAGAAAATTATTTTTTTGCAGAATTTACTATAGAAAAGGCAATCCCTGGCGTAATTAAAACTTGCGACAGTAAAAAATTATTTTTTGAATAATTTACTATAGAAAAGGCAATCCCTGGTGTAATTAAAATTTGCGACAGTAGAAAATTATTTTTTGAATAATTACTATAGAAAAGGCAATCCCTGGCGTAATTAAAATTTGCGACAGTATAAAATTATTTTTTGAATAATTTACTATAGAAAAGGCAATCCCTGGCGTATTTAAAATTTGCGACAGTAGAAAATTATTTTTTGAATAATTTACTATAGAAAAGGCAATCCCTGGCGTAATTAAAATTTGCGACAGTAAAAAATTATTTTTTGAATAATTTACTATAGAAAAGGCAATCCCTGGCGCAATTACAATTTGCGACAGTAAAAAATTATTTTTTGAAAAATTTACTATAGAAAAGGCAATCCCTGGCGTAATTAAAAATTGCGACAGTAGAAAATTATTTTTTAAATAATTTACTATAGAAAAGGCAATCCCTGGCGTAATTAAAATTTGCGACAGTATAAAATTATTTTTTAAATAATTTACTATAGAAAAGGCAATCCCTGGCGTAATTAAAATTTGCGACAGTTGAAAATTATTTTTTGAATAATTTACTATAGAAAAGGCAATCCCTGGCGTAATTAAAATTTGCGACAGTAGAAAATTATTTTTTGAATAATTTACTATAGAAAAGGCAATCCCGGGCGTAATTAAAATTTGCGACAGTGGAAAATTATTTTTTGAATAATTTACTATAGAAAAGGCAATCCCTGGCGCACTTAAAATTTGCGACAGTAAAAAATTATTTTTTGAATAATTTACTATAGAAAAGGCAATCCCTGGCGTAATTAAAATTTGCGACAGTAAAAAATTATTTTTTGAATAATTTACTATAGAAAAGGCAATCCCTGGCGCAATTACAATTTGCGACAGTTGAAAATTATTTTTTGAATAATTTACTATAGAAAAGGCAATCCCTGGCGTAATTAAAATTTGCGACAGTAGAAAATTATTTTTTGAATAATTTACTATAGAAAAGGCAATCCCTGGCGTAATTAAAATTTGCGACAGTATAAAATTATTTTTTAAATAATTTACTATAGAAAAGGCAATCCCTGGCGTAATTAAAATTTGCGACAGTTGAAAATTATTTTTTGAATAATTTACTATAGAAAAGGCAATCCCTGGCGTAATTAAAATTTGCGACAGTAGAAAATTATTTTTTGAATAATTTACTATAGAAAAGGCAATCCCGGGCGTAATTAAAATTTGCGACAGTGGAAAATTATTTTTTGAATAATTTACTATAGAAAAGGCAATCCCTGGCGCACTTAAAATTTGCGACAGTAAAAAATTATTTTTTGAATAATTTACTATAGAAAAGGCAATCCCTGGCGTAATTAAAATTTGCGACAGTAAAAAATTATTTTTTGAATAATTTACTATAGAAAAGGCAATCCCTGGCGCAATTACAATTTGCGACCGTAGAAAATTATTTTTTGAATAATTTACTATAGAAAAGGCAATCCCTGGCGTAATTAAAATTTGCGACAGTTGAAAATTATTTTTTGCAAAATTTACTATAGAAAAGGCAATCCCTGGCGCAATTTAAATTTGCGACAGTAAAAAATTATTTTTTGAATAATTTACTATAGAAAAGGCAACCCCTGGCGTAATTAAAATTTGCGACAGTTGAAAATTATTTTTTGAATAATTTACTATAGAAAAGGCAATCCCTGGCGTAATTAAAATTTGCGACAGTATAAAATTATTTTTTGAATAATTTACTATAGAAAAGGCAATCCCTGGCGCAATTAAAATTTGCGACAGTAAAAAATTATTTTTTGCAAAATTTACTATAGAAAAGGCAATCCCTGGCGTAATTAAAATTTGCGACACCATAAAATTATTTTTTGAATAATTTACTATATAAAAGGCAATCCCTGGCGTATCTAAAATTTGCGACAGTAAAAAATTATTTTTTGAATAATTTACTATAGAAAAGGCAATCCCTGGCGTATTTAAAATTTGCGACAGTAAAAAATTATTTTTTGAACAATTTACTATAGAAAAGGCAATCCATGGCGCACTTAAAATTTGCGACAGTAAAAAATTATTTTTTGAATAATTTACTAAAGAAAAGGCAATCCCTGGCGTAATTAAAATTTGCGACAGTTGAAAATTATTTTTTGAATAATTTACTATAGAAAAGGCAATCCCTGGCGTAATTAAAATTTGCGACAGTATAAAATTATTTTTTGAAAAATTTACTGTAGAAAAGGCAATCCCTGGCGTAATTAAAATTTGCGACAGTAAAAAATTATTTTTTGAATAATTTACTATAGAAAAGGCAATCCCTGGCGCACTTAAAATTTGCGACAGTATAGAATTATTTTTTGAATAATTTACTATAGAAAAGGCAATCCCTGGCGTAATTAAAATTTGCGACAGTAAAAAATTATTTTTTGAATAATTTACTATAGAAAAGGCAATCCCTGGCGCAATTAAAATTTGCGACAGTAGAAAATTATTTTTTGAATAATTTACTATAGAAAAGGCAATCCCTGGCGTAATTAAAATTTGCGACAGTAAAAAATTATTTTTTGAATAATTTACTATAGAAAAGGCAATCCCTGGCGTAATTAAAATTTGCGACAGTAGAAAATTATTTTTTGAATAATTTACTATAGAAAAGGCAATCCCTGGCGTAATTAAAATTTGCGACAGTAAAAAATTATTTTTTGAATAATTTACTATAGAAAAGGCAATCCCTGGCGTAATTAAAATTTGCGACAGTAAGAAATTATTTTTTGAATAATTTACTATAAAAAGGCAATCCCTGGCGTAATTAAAATTTGCGACAGTAAAAAGGCAATCCCTGGTGGATTTGAAATTTCGACAGTAAAAAATTATTTTTTGAATAATTTACTATAGAAAAGGCAATCCCTGGCGTAATTAAAATTTGCGACAGTAAAAAATTATTTTTTGAATAATTTACTATAGAAAAGGCAATCCCTGGCGTAATTAAAATTTGCGACAGTATAAAATTATTTTTTGAATAATTTACTATAGAAAAGGCAATCCCTGGCGTAATTAAAATTTGCGACAGTAGAAAATTATTTTTTGAATAATTTACTATAGAAAAGGCAATCCCTGGCGTATTTAAAATTTGCGACAGTAAAAAATTATTTTTTGAATAATTTACTATAGAAAAGGCAATCCCTGGCGTATTTAAAATTTGCGACAGTAAAAAATTATTTTTTGAATAATGTACTATAGAAAAGGCAATCCCTGGCGCAATTAAAATTTGCGACAGTAGAAAATTCTTTTTTGAATAATTTACTATAGAAAAGGCAATCCCTGGCGGATTTGAAATTTGCGACAGTTGAAAATTATTTTTTGAATAATTTACTATAGAAAAGGCAATCCCTGGCGTAATTAAAATTTGCGACAGTAAAAAATTATTTTTTGAATATTTTACTATAGAAAAGGCAATCCCTGGCGTATTTAAAATTTGCGACAGTAGAAAATTATTTTTTGAATAATTTACTATAGAAAAGGCAATCCCTGGCGGATTTGAAATTTGCGACAGTTGAAAATTATTTTTTGAATAATTTACTATAGAAAAGGCAATCCCTGGCGTAATTAAAATTTGCGACAGTTGAAAATTATTTTTTGAATAATTTACTATAGAAAAGGCAATCCCTGGGATATTTAAAATTTGCGACAGGAAAAAATTATTTTTTGAATAATTTACTATAGAAAAGGCAATCCCTGGCGTATTTAAAATTTGCGACAGTAAAAAATTATTTTTTGAATAATGTACTATAGAAAAGGCAATCCCTTGCGCAATTAAAATTTGCGATAGTAGAAAATTCTTTTTTGAATAATTTACTATAGAAAAGGCAATCCCTGGCGGATTTGAAATTTGCGACAGTTGAAAATTATTTTTTGAATAATTTACTATAGAAAAGGCAATCCCTGGCGTAATTAAAATTTGCGACAGTTGAAAATTATTTTTTGAAAAATTTACTATAGAAAAGGCAATCCCTGGCGGATTTGAAATTTGCGACAGTAAAAAATTATTTTTTGAATAATTTACTATAGAAAAGGCAATCCCTGGCGTAATTAAAATTTGCGACAGTAAAAAATTATTTTTTGAATAATTTACTATAGAAAAGGCAATCCCTGGCGTAATTAAAATTTGCGACAGTATAAAATTATTTTTTGAATAATTTACTATAGAAAAGGCAATCCCTGGCGTAATTAAAATTTGCGACAGTAGAAAACTATTTTTTGAATAATTTACTATAGAAAAGGCAATCCCTGGCGTATTTAAAATTTGCGACAGTAAAAAATTATTTTTTGAATAATTTACTGTAGAAAAGGCAATCCCTGGCGTATTTAAAATTTGCGAGAATAAAAAATTATTTTTTGAATACTATAGAAAAGGCAATACCTGGCGTAATTAAAATTTGCTACAGTAGAAAATTATTTTTTGAATAATTTACTGTAGAAAAGGCAATCCCTGGCGCAATTAAAATTTGCGACAGTATAAAATTATTTTTTGAATAATTTACTATAGAAAAGGCAATCCCTGGCGCAATTAAAATTTGGGACTGTTGAAAATTATTTTTTGAATAATTTACTATAGAAAAGGCAATCCCTGGCGTAATTAAAATTTTCGACAGTAAAAAATTATTTTTTGAATAATTTACTATAGAAAAGGCAATCCCTGGCGTATTTAAAATTTGCGACAGTAGAAAATTATTTTTTGAATAATTTACTATAGAAAAGCAATCCGTGGCGGATTTGAAATTTGCGACAGTTGAAAATTATTTTTTGAATAATTTACTATAGAAAAGGCAATCCCTGGCGTAATTAAAATTTGCGAGAGTTGAAAATTATTTTTTGAATAATTTACTATAGAAAAGGCAATCCCTGGGATATTTAAAATTTGCGACAGTAAAAAATTATTTTTTGAAAAATTTACTATAGAAAAGGCAATCCCTGGCGGATTTGAAATTTCGACAGTAAAAAATTATTTTTTGAATAATTTACTATAGAAAAGGCAATCCCTGGCGTAATTAAAATTTGCGACAGTAAAAAATTATTTTTTGAATAATTTACTATAGAAAAGGCAATCCCTGGCGTAATTAAAATTTGCGACAGTATAAAATTATTTTTTGAATAATTTACTATAGAAAAGGCAATCCCTGGCGTAATTAAAATTTGCGACAGTAGAAAATTATTTTTTGAATAATTTACTATAGAAAAGGCAATCCCTGGCGTATTTAAAATTTGCGACAGTAAAAAATTATTTTTTGAATAATTTACTATAGAAAAGGCAATCCCTGGCGTATTTAAAATTTGCGACAGTAAAAAATTATTTTTTGAATAACGTACTATAGAAAAGGCAATCCCTGGCGCAATTAAAATTTGCGACAGTAGAAAATTCTTTTTTGAATAATTTACTATAGAAAAGGCAATCCCTGGCGGATTTGAAATTTGCGACAGTTGAAAATTATTTTTTGAATAATTTACTATAGAAAAGGCAATCCCTGGCGTAATTAACATTTGCGACAGTAAAAAATTATTTTTTGAATATTTTACTATAGAAAAGGCAATCCCTGGCGTATTTAAAATTTGCGACAGTAGAAAATTATTTTTTGAATAATTTACTATAGAAAAGGCAATCCCTGGCGGATTTGAAATTTGCGACAGTTGAAAATTATTTTTGGAATAATTTACTATAGAAAAGGCAATCCCTGGCGTAATTAAAATTTGCGACAGTTGAAAATTATTTTTTGAATAATTTACTATAGAAAAGGCAATCCCTGGGATATTTAAAATTTGCGACAGGAAAAAATTATTTTTTGAATAATTTACTATAGAAAAGGCAATCCCTGGCGTATTTAAAATTTGCGACAGTAAAAAATTATTTTTTGAATAATGTACTATAGAAAAGGCAATCCCTGGCGCAATTAAAATTTGCGACAGTAGAAAATTCTTTTTTGAATAATTTACTATAGAAAAGGCAATCCCTGGCGGATTTGAAATTTGCGACAGTTGAAAATTATTTTTTGAATAATTTACTATAGAAAAGGCAATCCCTGGCGTAATTAAAATTTGCGACAGTTGAAAATTATTTTTTGAAAAATTTACTATAGAAAAGGCAATCCCTGGCGGATTTGAAATTTGCGACAGTAAAAAATTATTTTTTGAATAATTTACTATAGAAAAGGCAATCCCTGGCGTAATTAAAATTTGCGACAGTAAAAAATTATTTTTTGAATAATTTACTATAGAAAAGGCAATCCCTGGCGTAATTAAAATTTGCGACAGTATAAAATTATTTTTTGAATAATTTACTATAGAAAAGGCAATCCCTGGCGTAATTAAAATTTGCGACAGTATAAAATTATTTTTTGAATAATTTACTATAGAAAAGGCAATCCCTGGCGCAATTAAAATTTGCGACAGTTGAAAATTATTTTTTGAATAATTTACTATGGAAAATGCAATCCCTGGCGTAATTAAAATTTGCGACAGTAAAAAATTATTTTTTGAATAATGTACTATAGAAAAGGCAATCCCTGGCGGATTTGAAATTTGCGACAGTTGAAAATTATTTTTTGAATAATTTACTATAGAAAAGGCAATCCCTGGCGTAATTAAAATTTGCGACAGTTGAAAATTATTTTTTGAATAATTTACTATAGAAAAGGCAATCCCTGGGATATTTAAAATTTGCGACAGTAAAAAATTATTTTTTGAAAAATTTACTATAGAAAAGGCAATCCCTGGCGGATTTGAAATTTGCGACAGTAAAAATTTATTTTTTGAATAATTTACTATAGAAAAGGCAATCCCTGGCGTAATTAAAATTTGCGACAGTAAAAAATTATTTTTTGAATAATTTACTATAGAAAAGGCAATCCCTGGCGTAATTAAAATTTGCGACAGTATAAAATTATTTTTTGAATAATTTACTATAGAAAAGGCAATCCCTGGCGTAATTAAAATTTGCGACAGTAGAAAATTATTTTTTGAATAATTTACTATAGAAAAGGCAATCCCTGGCGTATTTAAAATTTGCGACAGTAAAAAATTAATATTTTGAAAAATTTACTGTAGAAAAGGCAATCCCTGGCGTAATTAAAACTTGCGACAGTAAAAAATTATTTTTTGAATAATTTACTATAGAAAAGGCAATCCCTGGCGGATTTGAAATTTGCGACAGTAGAAAATTATTTTTTGAATAATTTACTATAGAAAAGGCAATCCCTGGCGTAATTAAAATTTGCGACATTATAAAATTATTTTTTGAATAATTTACTATAGAAAAGGCAATCCCTGGCGTAATTAAAATTTGCGACAGTAGAAAATTATTTTTTGAATAATTTACTATAGAAAAGGCAATCCCTGGCGTAATTAAAATTTGCGACAATTGAAAATTATTTTTTGAATAATTTACTATAGAAAAGGCAATCCCTGGCGTAATTAAAATTTGCGACAGTAGAAAATTATTTTTTGAATAATTTACTATAGAAAAGGCAATCCCTGGCGCAATTAAAATTTGCGACAGTTGAAAATTATTTTTTGAATAATTTACTATAGAAAAGGCAATCCCTGGCGTAATTAAAATTTGCGACAGTAAAAAATTATTTTTTGAATAATTTACTATAGAAAAGGCAATCCCTGGCGCAATTAAAATTTGCGACAGTAGAAAATTATTTTTTGAATAATTTACTATAGAAAAGGCAATCCCTGGCGGATTTGAAATTTGCGACAGTTGAAAATCATTTTTTGAATAATTTACTATAGAAAAGGCAATCCCTGGCGTAATTAAAATTTGCGACAGTTGAAAATTATTTTTTGAATAATTTACTATAGAAAAGGCAATCCCTGGGATATTTAAAATTTGCGACAGTAAAAAATTATTTTTTGAAAAATTTATTAAAGAAAAGGCAATCCCTGGCGGATTTGAAATTTGCGACAGTAAAAAATTATTTTTTGAATAATTTACTATAGAAAAGGCAATCCCTGGCGTAGTTAAAATTTGCGACAGTAAAAAATTATTTTTTTGCAAAATTTACTATAGAAAAGGCAATCCCTGGCGTATTTAAAATTTGCGACAGTAAAAAATTATTTTTTGAATAATTTACTATAGAAAAGGCAATCCCTGACGTAATTAAAATTTGCGACAGTTGAAAATTATTTTTTTAATAATTTACTATAGAAAAGGCAATCCCTGGCGTATTTAAAATTTGCGACAGTTGAAAATTATTTTTTGAATAATTTACTATAGAAAAGGCAATCCCTGGCGGATTTGAAATTTGCGACAGTAAAAAATTATTTTTTGAATAATTTACTATAGAAAAGGCAATCCCTGGCGTAATTAAAATTTGCGACAGTAGAAAATTATTTTTTGAATAATTTACTATAGAAAAGGCAATCCCTGGCGGATTTGAAATTTGCGACAGTAAAAAATTATTTTTTGAATAATTTACTATAGAAAAGGCAATCCCCGGCGTAATTAAAATTTGCGACAGTAGAAAATTATTTTTTGAATAATTTACTATAGAAAAGGCAATCCCTGGCGGATTTGAAATTTGCGACAGTAAAAAATTATTTTTTGAATAATTTACTATAGAAAAGGCAATCCCTGGCGGATTTGAAATTTGCGACAGTAGAAAATTATTTTTTGAATAATTTACTATAGAAAAGGCAATCACTGGCGTAATTAAAATTTTCGACAGTAGAAAATTATTTTTTGAATAATTAACTATAGAAAAGGCAATCCCTGGCGTAATTAAAATTTGCGACAGTAGAAAATTATTTTTTTGCAAAATTTACTATAGAAAAGGCAATCCCTGGCGTAATTAAAATTTGCGACAGTAAAAAATTATTTTTTGAATAATTTACTACAGAAAAGGCAATCCCTGGCGTATTTAAAATTTGCGACAGTATAAAATTATTTTTTGAATAATTTACTATAGAAAAGGCAATCCCTGGCGTAATTAAAATTTGCGACAGTGGAAAATTATTTTTTGAATAATTTACTATAGAAAAGGCAATCCCTGGCGGATTTGAAATTTGCGACAGTAAAAAATTATTTTTTGAATAATTTACTATAGAAAAGGCAATCCCTGGCGTAATTAAAATTTGCGACAGTTGAAAATTATTTTTTGAATAATTTACTATAGAAAAGGCAATCCCTGGCGTAATTAAAATTTGCGACAGTTGAAAATTATTTTTTGAATAATTTACTATAGAAAAGGCAATCCCTGGCGGATTTGAAATTTGCGACAGTAAAAAATTATTTTTTGAAAAATTTACTATAGAAAAGGCAATCCCTAGCGTAATTAAAATTTGCGACAGTAGAAAATTATTTTTTGAATAATTTACTATAGAAAAGGCAATCCCTGGCGGATTTGAAATTTGCGACAGTAAAAAATTATTTTTTGAATAATTTACGATAGAAAAGGCAATCCCTGGCGTATTTAAAATTTGCGACAGTAAAAAATTATTTTTTGAATAATTTACTATAGAAAAGGCAATCCCTGCGTAATTAAAATTTGCGACAGTAGAAAATTATTTTTTTGCAGAATTTACTATAGAAAAGGCAATCCCTGGCGTAATTAAAATTTGCGACAGTAAAAAATTATTTTTTGAATAATTTACTATAGAAAAGGCAATCCCTGGCGTAATTAAAATTTGCGACAGTAGAAAATTATTTTTTGAATAATTACTATAGAAAAGGCAATCCCTGACGTAATTAAAATTTGCGACAGTATAAAATTATTTTTTGAATAATTTACTATAGAAAAGGCAACCCCTGGGATATTTAAAATTTGCGACAGTAAAAAATTATTTTTTTGCAAAATTTACTATAGAAAAGCCAATCCCTGGCGTATTTAAAATTTGCGACAGTAAAAAATTATTTTTTGAATAATTTACTATGGAAAAGGCAATCCCTGGCGCAATTAAAATTTGCGACAGTAAAAAATTATTTTTTGAATAATTTACTATAGAAAAGGCAATCCCTGGCGTATTTAAAATTTGCGACAGTAGAAAATTATTTTTTGAATAATTTACTATAGAAAAGGCAATCCCTGGCGTAATTAAAATTTGCGACAGTAAAAAATTATTTTTTGAATAATTTACTATAGAAAAGGCAATCCCTGGCGCAATTACAATTTGCGACAGTAAAAAATTATTTTTTGAAAAATTTACTATAGAAAAGGCAATCCCTGGCGTAATTAAAAATTGCGACAGTAGAAAATTATTTTTTAAATAATTTACTATAGAAAAGGCAATCCCTGGCGTAATTAAAATTTGCGACAGTATAAAATTATTTTTTAAATAATTTACTATAGAAAAGGCAATCCCTGGCGTAATTAAAATTTGCGACATTTGAAAATTATTTTTTGAATAATTTACTATAGAAAAGGCAATCCCTGGCGTAATTAAAATTTGCGACAGTAGAAAATTATTTTTTGAATACTTTACTATAGAAAAGGCAATCCCGGGCGTAATTAAAATTTGCGACAGTGGAAAATTATTTTTTGAATAATTTACTATAGAAAAGGCAATCCCTGGCGCACTTAAAATTTGCGACAGTAAAAAATTATTTTTTGAATAATTTACTATAGAAAAGGCAATCCCTGGCGTAATTAAAATTTGCGACAGTAAAAAATTATTTTTTGAATAATTTACTATAGAAAAGGCAATCCCTGGCGCAATTACAATTTGCGACCGTAGAAAATTATTTTTTGAATAATTTACTATAGAAAAGGCAATCCCTGGCGTAATTAAAATTTGCGACAGTTGAAAATTATTTTTTGCAAAATTTACTATAGAAAAGGCAATCCATGGCGCAATTTAAATTTGCGACAGTAAAAAATTATTTTTTGAATAATTTACTATAGAAAAGGCAACCCCTGGCGTAATTAAAATTTGCGACAGTTGAAAATTATTTTTTGAATAATTTACTATAGAAAAGGCAATCCCTGGCGTAATTAAAATTTGCGACAGTATAAAATTATTTTTTGAATAATTTACTATAGAAAAGGCAATCCCTGGCGCAATTAAAATTTGCGACAGTAAAAAATTATTTTTTGCAAAATTTACTATAGAAAAGGCAATCCCTGGCGTAATTAAAATTTGCGACACCATAAAATTATTTTTTGAATAATTTACTATATAAAAGGCAATCCCTGGCGTATCTAAAATTTGCGACAGTAAAAAATTATTTTTTGAATAATTTACTATAGAAAAGGCAATCCCTGGCGTATTTAAAATTTGCGACAGTAAAAAATTATTTTTTGAATAATTTACTATAGAAAAGGCAATCCATGGCGCACTTAAAATTTGCGACAGTAAAAAATTATTTTTTGAATAATTTACTAAAGAAAAGCAATCCCTGGCGTAATTAAAATTTGCGACAGTTGAAAATTATTTTTTGAATAATTTACTATAGAAAAGGCAATCCCTGGCGTAATTAAAATTTGCGACAGTATAAAATTATTTTTTGAAAAATTTACTGTAGAAAAGGCAATCCCTGGCGTAATTAAAATTTGCGACAGTAAAAAATTATTTTTTGAATAATTTACTATAGAAAAGGCAATCCCTGGCGCACTTAAAATTTGCGACAGTATAGAATTATTTTTTGAATAATTTACTATAGAAAAGGCAATCCCTGGCGTAATTAAAATTTGCGACAGTAAAAAATTATTTTTTGAATAATTTACTATAGAAAAGGCAATCCCTGGCGCAATTAAAATTTGCGACAGTAGAAAATTATTTTTTGAATAATTTACTATAGAAAAGGCAATCCCTGGCGTAATTAAAATTTGCGACAGTAAAAAATTATTTTTTGAATAATTTACTATAGAAAAGGCAATCCCTGGCGTAATTAAAATTTGCGACAGTAGAAAATTATTTTTTGAAAAATTTACTATAGAAAAGGCAATCCCTGGCGTAATTAAAACTTGCGACAGTTGAAAATTATTTTTTGAATAATTTACTATAGAAAAGGCAATCCCTGGCGTAATTAAAATTTGCGACAGTAAAAAATTATTTTTTGAATAATTTACTATAGAAAAGGCAATCCCTGGCGTAATTAAAATTTGCGACAGTAAGAAATTATTTTTTGAATAATTTACTATAAAAAGGCAATCCCTGGCGTAATTAAAATTTGCGACAGTAAAAAATTATTTTTTGCAAAATTTACTATAGAAAAGGCAATCCCTGGCGCAATTAAAATTTGCGACAGTAAAAAATTATTTTTTGAATAATTTACTATAGAAAAGGCAATCCCTGGCGTAATTAAAATTTGCGACAGTATAAAATTATTTTTTGAATAATTTACTATAGAAAAGGCAATCCCTGGTGCAATTAAAATTTGCGACAGTAAAAAATTATATTTTGCAAAATTTACTATAGAAAAGGCAATCCCTGGCGTAATTAAAATTTGCGACAGTATAAAATTATTTTTTGAATAATTTACTATAGACAAGGCAATCCCTGGCGTATTTAAAATTTGCGACAGTAAAAAATTATTTTTTGAATAATTTACTATAGAAAAGGCAATCCCTGGCGTAATTAAAATTTCCGACAGTATAAAATTATTTTTTGAATAATTTACTATAGAAAAGGCAATCCCTGGCGCACTTAAAATTTGCGACAGTAAAAAAATTATTTTTTGAATAATTTACTATAGAATAGGCAATCCCTGGCGTAATTAAAATTTGCGACAGTAAAAAATTATTTTTTGAATAATTTACTATAGAAAAGGCAATCCCTGGCGCAATTACAATTTGCGACAGTAGAAAATTATTTTTTGAATAATTTACTATAGAAAAGGCAATCCCTGGCGTAATTAAAATTTGCGACAGTAGAAAATTATTTTTTGAATAATTTACTATAGAAAAGGCAATCCTTGGCGTAATTAAAATTTGCGACAGTAGAAAATTATTTTTTGAATAATTTACTATAGAAAAGGCAATCCCTGGCGCACTTAAAATTTGCGACAGTAAAAAATTATATTTTGAATAATTTACTATAGAAAAGGCAATCCCTGGCGTAATTAAAATTTGCGACAGTAAAAAATTATTTTTTGAATAATTTACTATAGAAAAGGCAATCCCTGGCGCAATTACAATTTGCGACAGTAGAAAATTATTTTTTGAATAATTTACTACAGAAAAGGCAATCCCTGGCGTAATTAAAATTTGCGACAGTAAAAAATTATTTTTTGAATAATTTACTATAGAAAAGGTAATCCCTGGCGCAATTACAATTTGCGACAGTAGAAAATTATTTTTTGAATAATTTACTATAGAAAAAGCAATCCCTGGCGTAATTAAAATTTGCGACAGTAGAAAATTATTTTTTGAATAATTTACTATAGAAAAGGCAAACCCTGGCGTATTTAAAATTTGCGACAGTAAAAAATTATTTTTTGAATAATTTACTATAGAAAAGGCAATCCATGGCGCACTTAAAATTTGCGACAGTAAAAAATTATTTTTTGAATAATTCACTATAGAAAATGCAATCCCTGGCGTAGTTAAAATTTGCGACAGTTGAAAATTATTTTTTGAATAATTTACTATAGAAAAGGCAATCTCTGGCGTAATTAAAATTTGCGACAGTATAAAATTATTTTTTTAAAAATTTACTGTAGAAAAGGCAATCCCTGGCGTAATTAAAATTTGCGACAGTAAAAAATTATTTTTTGAATAATTTACTATAGAAAAGGCAATCCCTGGCGCACTTAAAATTTGCGACAGTATAAAATTATTTTTTGAATAATTTACTATAGAAAAGGCAATCCCTGGCGTAATTAAAATTTGCGACAGTAAAAAATTATTTTTTGAATAATTTACTATAGAAAAGGCAATCCCTGGCGCAATTAAAATTTGCGACAGTAGAAAATTATTTTTTGAATAATTTACTATAGAAAAGGCAATCCCTGGCGTAATTAAAATTTGCGACAGTAAAAAATTATTTTTTGAATAATTTACTATAGAAAAGGCAATCCCTGGCGTAATTAAAATTTGCGACAGTAAGAAATTATTTTTTGAATAATTTACTATAAAAAGACAATCCCTGGTGTAATTAAAATTTGCGACAGTAAAAAATTATTTTTTGAATAATTTACTATAGAAAAGGCAATCCCTGGCGGATTTAAAATTTGCGACAGTAAAAAATTATTTTTTGAATAATTTACTATAGAAAAGGCAACCCCTGGCGTAATTAAAATTTGCGACAGTATAAAATTATTTTTTGAATAATTTACTATAGAAAAGGCAATCCCTGGCGTAATTAAAATTTGCGACAGTATAAAATTATTTTTTGAATAATTTACTATAGAAAAGGCAATCCCTGGCGCAATTAAAATTTGCAACAGTAAAAAATTATTTTTTGCAAAATTTACTGTAGAAAAGGCAATCCCTGGCGGATTTGAAATTTGCGACAGTAAAAAATTATTTTTTGCAAAATTTACTGTAGAAAAGGCAATCCCTGGCGTATTTAAAATTTGCGACAGTAGAAAATTATTTTTTGAATAATTTACTATAGAAAAGGCAATTCCTGGCGTAATTAAAATTTGCGACATTATAAAATTATTTTTTGAATAATTTACTATAGAAAAGGCAATCCCTGGCGCAATTCAAATTTGCGACAGTAGAAAATTATTTTTTGAATAATTTACTATAGAAAGGCAATCCCTAGCGTAATTAAAATTTGCGACAGTAGAAAATTATTTTTTGAATAATTTACTATAGAAAAAGCAATCCCTGGCGTAATTAAAATTTGCGACAGTATAAAATTATTTTTTGCAAAATTTATTGTAGAAAAGGCAATCCCTGGCGGATTTGAAATTTGCGACAGTAAAAAATTATTTTTTGAATAATTTACTATAGAAAAGGCAATCCCTGGCGCAATTAAAATTTGCGACAGTAAAAAATTATTTTTTGAATAATTTACTATAGAAAAGGCAATCCCTGGCGGATTTGAAATTTGCGACAGTAAAAAATTATTTTTTGAATAATTTACTATAGAAAAGGCAATCCCTGGCGCAATTAAAATTTGCGACAGTAGAAAATTATTTTTTGAATAATTTACTATAGAAAAGGCAATTCCTGGCGTACTTAAAATTTGCGACAGTAAAAAATTATTTTTTGAATAATTTAGTATAGAAAAGGCAACCCCTGGCGTAATTAAAATTTGCGACAGTAGAAAATTATTTTTTGAATAATTTACTATAGAAAAGGCAATCCCTGGCGTAATTAAAATTTGCGACAGTTGAAAATTATTTTTTGAATAATTTACTATAGAAAAGGCAATCCCTGGCGTAATTAAAATTTGCGACAGTAAAAAATTATTTTTTGAATAATTCACTATAGAAAAGGCAATCCCTGGCGTAATTAAAATTTTCGACAGTAAGAAATTATTTTTTGAATAATTTACTATAGAAAAGGCAATCCCTGGCGTAATTAAAATTTGCGACAGTAAAAAATTATTTTTTGAATAATTTACTATAGAAAAGGCAATCCCTGGCGTAATTAAAATTTGCGACAGTATAAAATTATTTTTGGATTAATTTACTATAGAAAGGGCAATCCCTGGCGTAATTAAAATTTGCGACAGTAGAAAATTATTTTTTGAATAATTTATTATAGAAAAGGCAATCCCTAGCGTAATTAAAATTTGCCACAGTAGAAAATTATTTTTTTAATAATTTACTTTAGAAAAAGCAATCCCTGGCGTAATTAAAATTTGCGACAGTATAAAATTATTTTTTGCAAAATTTACTGTAGAAAAGGCAATCCCTGGCGGATTTGAAATTTGCGACAGTAAAAAAATATTTTTTGAATAATTTACTATAGAAAAGGCAATCCCTGGCGCAATTAAAATTTGCGACAGTTAAAAAATTATTTTTTGAATAATTTACTATAGAAAAGGCAATCCCTGGCTTACTTAAAATTTGCGACAGTAAAAAATTATTTTTTGAATAATTTACTATAGAAAAGGCAACCCCTGGCGTAATTAAAATTTGCGACAGTAGGAAATTATTTTTTGAATAATTTACTATAGAAAAGGCAACCCCTGGCGTAATTAAAATTTGCGACAGTAGAAAATTATTTTTTGAATAATTTACTATAGAAAAGGCAATCCCTGGCGTAATTAAAATTTGCGACAGTTGAAAATTATTTTTTGATTAATTTACTATAGAAAAGGCAATCCCTGGCGTAATTAAAATTTGCGACAGTAAAAAATTATTTTTTGAATAATTTACTATAGAAAAGGCAATACCTGGCGTAATTAAAATTTTCGACAGTAAGAAATAATTTTTTGAATAATTTACTATAGAAAAGGCAATCCCTGGCGTAATTAAAATTTGCGACAGTAAAAAATAATTTTTTGAATAATTTACTATAGAAAAGGCAATCCCTGGCGGATTTAAAATTTGCGACAGTAAAAAATTATTTTTTGAATAATTTACTATAGAAAAGGCAATCCCTGGCGTAATTAAAATTTGCGACAGTATAAAATTATTTTTTGAATAATTTACTATAGAAAGGGCAATCCCTGGCGTAATTAAAATTTGCGACAGTAGAAAATTATTTTTTGAATAATTTACTATAGAAAAGGCAATCCCTAGCGTAATTAAAATTTGCGACAGTAGAAAATTATTTTTTGAATAATTTACTATAGAAAAAGCAATCCCTGGCGTAATTAAAATTTGCGACAGTATAAAATTATTTTTTGCAAAATTTACTGTAGAAAAGGCAATCTCTGGCGGATTTGAAATTTGCGACAGTAAAAAATTATTTTTTGAATAATTTACTATAGAAAAGGCAATCCCTGGCGCAATTAAAATTTGCGACAGTAAAAAATTATTTTTTGATTAATTTACTATAGAAAAGGCAATCCCTGGCGTAATTAAAATTTGCGACAGTAAAAAATTATTTTTTGAATAATTTACTATATAAAAGGCAACCCCTGGCGTAATTAAAATTTGCGACAGTAGAAAATTATTTTTTGAATAATTTACTATAGAAAAGGCAATCCCTGGCGTAATTAAAATTTGCGACAGTTGAAAATTATTTTTTGAATAATTTACTATAGAAAAGGCAATCCCTGGCGTAATTAAAATTTGCGAAAGTAAAAAATTATTTTTTGAATAATTTACTATAGAAAAGGCAATCCCTGGCATAATTAAAATTTTCGACAGTAAGAAATTATTTTTTGAATAATTTACTATAGAAAAGGCAATCCCTGGCGTAATTAAAATTTGCGACAGTAAAAAATTATTTTTTGAGTAATTTACTATAGAAAAGGCAATCCCTGGCGGATTTAAAATTTGCGACAGTAAAAAATTATTTTTTTAATAATTTACTATAGAAAAGGCAATCCCTGGCGTAATTAAAATTTGCGACAGTATAAAATTATTTTTTGAATAATTTACTATAGAAAGGGCAATCCCTGGCGTAATTAAAATTTGCGACAGTAGAAAATTATTTTTTGAATAATTTACTATAGAAAAGGCAATCCCTAGCGTAATTAAAATTTGCGACAGTAGAAAATTATTTTTTGAATAATTTACTATAGAAAAAGCAATCCCTGGCTTAATTAAAATTTGCGACAGTATAAAATTATTTTTTGCAAAATTTACTGTAGAAAAGGCAATTCCTGGCGGATTTGAAAAAAAAAAATTATTTTTTGAATAATTTACTATAGAAAAGGTAATCCCTGGCGTAATTAAAATTTGCGACAGTAGAAAATTATTTTTTGAATAATTTACTATAGAAAAGGCAATCCCTAGCGTAGTTAAAATTTGCGACAGTAGAAAATTATTTTTTGAATAATTTACTATAGAAAAAGCAATCCCTGGCGTAATTAAAATTTGCGACAGTATAAAATTATTTTTTGCAAAATTTACTGTAGAAAAGGCAATCCCTGGCGGATTTGAAATTTGCGACAGTAAAAAATTATTTTTTGAATAATTTACTATAGAAAAGGCAATCCCAGGCGGATTTAAAATTTGTGACAGTAAAAAATTATTTTTTGAATAATTTACTATAGAAAAGGCAATCCCTGTCGTAATTAAAATTTGCGACAGTATAAGACTATTTTTTGAATAATTTACTATAGAAAAGGCAATCCCTGGCGTAATTAAAATTTGCGACAGTATAAAATTATTTTTTGAATAATATACTATAGAAAAGGCAATCCCTGGCGCAATTAAAATTTGCGACAGTTGAAAATTATTTTTTGAATAATTTACTATAGAAAAGGCAATCCCTGGCGTATTTAAAATTTGCGACAGTTGAAAATTATTTTTTGAATAATTTACTATATAAAAGGCAATCCCTGGCGTAATTAAAATTTGCGACAGTAGAAAATTATTTTTTGAATAATTTTCTATAGAAAAGGCAATCCCTGGCGTAATTAAAATTTGCGACAGTATAAAATTATTTTTTGAATAATTTACTATAGAAAAGGCAATCCCTGGCGTAATTAAAATTTGCGACAGTATAAAATTATTTTTTGAATAATTTACTATAGTAAAGGCAATCCCTGGCGTAATTAAAATTTGCTACAGTTGAAAATTATTTTTTGAATAATTTACTATAGAAAAGGCAATCCCTGGCGTAATTAAAATTTGCGACAGTAAAAAATTTTTTTTTGAAAAATTTACTATAGAAAAGGCAATCCCTTACGTAATTAAAATTTGCGACAGTATAAAATTATTTTTTGAATAATTTACTATAGAAAAGGCAATCCCTGGCGCAATTAAAATTTGCGACAGTAGAAAATTATTTTTTGAATAATTTACTATAGAAAAGGCAATCCCTGGCGCAATTAAAATTTGCGACAGTAGAAAATTATTTTTTGAATAATTTACTATAGAAAAAGCAATCCCTGGCGTAATTAAAATTTGCGACAGTATAAAATTATTTTTTGCAAAATTTACTGTAGAAAAGGCAATCCCTGGCGGATTTGAAATTTGCGACAGTAAAAAATTATTTTTTGAATAATTTACCATAGAAAAGGCAATCCCTGGCGGATTTAAAATTTGCGACAGTAAAAAATTATTTTTTGAATAATTTACTATAGAAAAGGCAATCCCTGGCGTAATTAAAATTTGCGACAGTATAAAACTATTTTTTGAATAATTTACTATAGAAAAGGCAATCCGTGGCGTAATTAAAATTTGCGACAGTAGAAAATTATTTTTTGAATAATTTACTATAGAAAAGGCAATCCCTGGCGTATTTAAAATTTGCGACAGTTGAAAATTATTTTTTGAATAATTTACTATAGAAAAGGCAATCCCTGGCGTAATTAAAATTTGCGACAGTAGAAAATTATTTTTTGAATAATTTACTATAGAAAAGGCAATCCCTGGCGTAATTAAAATTTGCGACAGTATAAAATTATTTTTTGAATAATTTAATATAGAAAAGGCAATCCCTGGCGTAATTAAAATTTGCGACAGTATAAAATTATTTTTTGAATAATTTACTATAGAAAAGGCAATCCCTGGCGTAATTAAAATTTGCTACAGTTGAAAATTATTTTTTGAATAATTTACTATAGAACAGGCAATCCGTGGCGTAATTAAAATTTGCGACAGTAAAAAATTATTTTTTGAAAATTTACTATAGAAAAGGCAATCCCTGGCGTAATTAAAATTTGCGACAGTATAAAATTATTTTTTGAATAATTTACTATAGAAAAGGCAATCCCTGGCGCAATTAAAATTTGCGACAGTAGAAAATTATTTTTTGAATAATTTACTATAGAAAAGGCAATCCCTGGCGCAATTAAAACTTGCGACAGTAGAAAATTATTTTTTGAATAATTTACTATAGAAAAGGCAATCCCTGGCGTAATAAAATTTGCGACAGTAGAAAATTATTTTTTGAATAATTTACTATAGAAAAGGCAATCCCTGGCGTATTTAAAATTTGCGACAGTTGAAAATTATTTTTTGAATAATTTACTATAGAAAAGGCAATCCCTGGCGTAATTAAAATTTGCGACAGTAAAAAATTATTTTTTGAATAATTTACTATAGAAAAGGCAATCCCTGGCGTAATTAAAATTTGCGACAGTAGAAAATTATTTTTTGAATAATTTACTATAGAAAAGGCAATCCCTGGCGTAATTAAAATTTGCGACAGTAAAAAATTATTTTTTGAATAATTTACTATAGAAAAGGCAATCCCTGGCGCAATTAAAATTTGCGACAGTAGAAAATTATTTTTTGAATAATTTACTATAGAAAAGGCAATCCCTGGCGTAATTAAAATTTGCGACAGTAAAAAATTATTTTTTGAATAATTTACTATAGAAAAGGCAATCCCTGGCGTAATTAAAATTTGCGACAGTAAAAAATTAATTTTTGAATAATTTACTATAGAAAAGGCAATCCCTGGCGCACTTAAAATTTGCGACAGTATAAAATTATTTTTTGAATAATTTACTATAGAAAAGGCAATCCCTGGCGCAATTAAAATTTGCGACAGTAAAAAATTATTTTTTGAATAATTTACTATAGAAAAGGCAATCCCTGGCGCACTTAAAATTTGCGACAGTATAAAATTATTTTTTGAATAATTTACTATAGAAAAGGCAATCCCTGGCGTAATTAAAATTTGTGACAGTATAAAATTATTTTTTGAATAATTTACTATAGAAAAGGCAATCCCTGGCGTAATTAAAATTTGCGACAGTAGAAAATCATTTTTGGAATAATTTACTATAGAAAAGGCAATCCCTGGCGGATTTGAAATTTGCGACAGTAAAAAATTATTTTTTGAATAATTTACTATAGAAAAGGCAATCCCTGGCTTATTTAAAATTTGCGACAGTAAAAAATTAATTTGTGAGAAATTTACTATAGAAAAGGGAATCCCTGGGATATTTAAAATTTGCGACAGTAAAAAATTATTTTTTGAATAATTTACTATAGAAAAGGCAATCCCTGGCTTAATTAAAATTTGCGACAGTTGAAAACTATTTTTTGAATAATTTACTATAGAAAAGGCAATCCCTGGCGTATTTAAAATTTGCGACAGTAAGAAATTAATTTTTGAATAATTTACTATAGAAAAGGCAATTCCTGGCGCACTTAAAATTTGCGACAGTATAAAATTATTTTTTGAATAATTTACTATAGAAAAGGCAATCCCTGGCGTAATTAAAATTTGCGACAGTAAAAAATTATTTTTTGAATAATTTACTATAGAAAAGGCAATCCCTGGCGCACTTAAAATTTGCGACAGTATAAAATTATTTTTTGAATAATTTACTATAGAAAAGGCAATCCCTGGCGCACTTAAAATTTGTGACAGTATAAAATTATTTTTTGAATAATTTACTATAGAAAAGGCAATCCCTGGCGTAATTAAAATTTGCGACAGTAGAAAATCATTTTTGGAACAATTTACTATAGAAAAGGCAATCCCTGGCGGATTTGAAATTTGCGACAGTAAAAAATTATTTTTTGAATAATTTACTATAGAAAAGGCAATCCCTGGCTTATTTAAAATTTGCGACAGTAAAAAATTAATTTGTGAGAAATTTACTATAGAAAAGGGAATCCCTGGGATATTTAAAATTTGCGACAGTAAAAAATTATTTTTTGAATAATTTACTATAGAAAAGGCAATCCCTGGCGTATTTAAAATTTGCGACAGTAAAAAATTATTTTTTGAATAATTTACTATAGAAAAGGCAATCCCTGGCGTAATTAAAATTTGCGACAGTAAAAAATTATTTTTTGAATAATTTACTATAGAAAAGGCAATCCCTGGCGCACTTAAAATTTGCGACAGTAAAAAATTATTTTTTGAATAATTTACTATAGAAAAGGCAATCCCTGGCGTAATTAAAATTTGCGACAGTAAAAAATTATTTTTTGAATAATTTACTATAGAAAAGGCAATCCCTGGCGCAATTAAAATTTGCGACAGTAAAAAATTATTTTTTGAATAATTTACTATAGAAAAGGCAATCCCTGGCGTAATTAAAATTTGCGACAGTAAAAAATTATTTTTTGAATAATTTACTATAGAAAAGGCAATCCCTGGCGTAATTATAATTTGCGGCAGTAAGAAATTATTTTTTGAATAATTTACTATAGAAAAGGCAATCCCTGGCGTAATTAAAATTTGCGACAGTAAAAAATTATTTTTTGAATAATTTACTATAGAAAAGGCAATCCCTGGCGTAATTAAAATTTGCGAGAGTAGAAAATTATTTTTTGAATAATTTACTATAGAAAAGGCAATCCCTGGCGTAATTAAAATTTGCGACAGTTGAAAATTATTTTTTGAATAATTTACTATAGAAAAGGCAATCCCTGGCGTAATTAAAATTTGCGACAGTAAAAAATTATTTTTTGAATAATTTACTATAGAAAAGGCAATCCCTGGCGTAATTAAAATTTGCGACAGTAAGAAATTATTTTTTGAATAATTTACTATAGAAAAGGCAATCCCTGGCGTAATTAAAATTTGCGACAGTTGAAAATTATTTTTTGAATAATTTACTATAGAAAAGGCAATCCCTGGCGTAATTAAAATTTGCGACAGTAGAAAATTATTTTTTGAATAATTTACTATAGAAAAGGCAATCCCTGGCGGATTTGAAATTTGCGACAGTAAAAAATTATTTTTTGAATAATTTACTATAGAAAAGGCAATCCCTGGCGTATTTAAAATTTGCGACAGTAAAAAATTAATTTGTGAGAAATTTACTATAGAAAAGGCAATCCCTGGGATATTTAAAATTTGCGACAGTAAAAAATTATTTTTTGAATAATTTACTATAGAAAAGGCAATCCCTGGCATATTTAAAATTTGCGACAGTAAAAAATTATTTTTTGAATAATTTACTATAGAAAAGGCAATCCCTGGCGTAATTAAAATTTGCGACAGTAAAAAATTATTTTTTGAATAATTTACTATAGAAAAGGCAATCCCTGGCGTAATTAAAATTTGCGACAGTAAAAAATTATTTTTTGAATAATTTACTATAGAAAAGGCAATCCCTGGCGTAATTAAAATTTGCGACAGTTGAAAATTATTTTTTGAATAATTTACTATAGAAAAGGCAATCCCTGGCGTAATTAAAATTTGCGACATTAAAAAATTATTTTTTGAATAATTTACTATAGAAAAGGCAATCCCTGGCGTAATTAAAATTTGCGACAGTAAGAAATTATTTTTTGTATAATTTACTATAGAAAAGGCAATCCCTGGCGCAATTAAAATTTGCGACAGTAAAAAATTATTTTTTGAATAATTTACTATAGAAAAGGCAATCCCTGGAGTAATTAAAATTTGCGACAGTAAAAAATTATTTTTTGAATAATTTACTATAGAAAAGGCAATCCCTGGCGTAATTAAAATTTGCGACAGTTGAAAATTATTTTTTTGAATAATTTACTATAGAAAAGGCAATCCCTGGCGTAATTAAAATTTGCGACAGTAAGAAATTAATTTTTGAATAATTTACTATAGAAAAGGCAATCCCTGGCGCACTTAAAATTTGCGACAGTATAAAATTATTTTTTGAATAATTTACTATAGAAAAGGCAATCCCTGGCGCAATTAAAATTTGCGACAGTAGAAAATTATTTTTTGAAAAATTTACTATAGAAAAGGCAATCCCTGGCGGATTTGAAATTTGCGACAGTAAAAAAGTATTTTTTGAATAATTTACTATAGAAAAGGCAATCCCTGGCGTATTTAAAATTGGCGACAGTAAAAAATTAATTTGTGAGAAATTTACTATAGAAAAGGCAATCCCTGGGATATTTAAAATTTGCGACAGTAAAAAATAATTTTTTGTAATAATTTACTATAGAAAAGGCAATCCCTGGCGTATTTAAAATTTGCGACAGTAAAAAATTATTTTTTGAATAATTTACTATAGAAAAGGCAATCCCTGGCGTAATTAAAATTTGCGACAGTAAAAAATTATTTTTTGAATAATTTACTATAGAAAAGGCAATCCCTGGCGCACTTAAAATTTGCGACAGTTAAAAATTATTTTTTGAATAATTTACTATAGCAAAGGCAATCCATGGCGTAATTAAAATTTGCGACAGTAAAAAATTATTTTTTGAATAATTTACTATAGAAAAGGCAATCCCTGGCGCAATTAAAATTTGCGACAGTAAAAAATTATTTTTTGAATAATTTACTATAGAAAAGGCAATCCCTGGCGTAATTAAAATTTGCGACAGTTGAAAATTATTTTTTGAATAATTTACTATAGAAAAGGCAATCCCTGGCGTAATTAAAATTTGCGACATTAAGAAATTATTTTTTGAATAATTTACTATAGAAAAGGCAATCCCTGGCGTAATTAAAATTTGCGACAGTAAAAAATTATTTTTTGAATAATTTACTATAGAAAAGGCAATCCCTGGCGTAATTAAAATTTGCGACAGTAGAAAATTATTTTTTGAATAATTTACTATAGAAAAGGCAATCCCTGGCGTAATTAAAATTTGCGACAGTTGAAAATTATTTTTTGAATAATTTACTATAGAAAAGTAATCCCTGGCGTAATTAAAATTTGCGACAGTACAAAATTATTTTTTGAATAATTTACTATAGAAAAGGCAATCCCTGGCGAAATTAAAATTTGCCACAGTAAGAAATTATTTTTTGAATAATTTACTATAGAAAAGGCAATCCCTGGCGTAATTAAAATTTGCGACAGTTGAAAATTATTTTTTGAATAATTTACTATAGAAAAGGCAATCCCTGGCGTAATTAAAATTTGCGACAGTAGAAAATTATTTTTTGAATAATTTACTAAAGAAAAGGCAATCCCTGGCGGATTTGAAATTTGCGACAGTAAAAAATTATTTTTTGAATAATTTACTATAGAAAAGGCAATCCCTGGCGTACTTAAAATTTGCGACAGTAGAAAATTATTTTTTGAATAATTTACTATAGAAAAGGCAATCCCTGGCGTAATTAAAATTTGCGACAGTTGAAAATTATTTTTTGAATAATTTACTAGAGAAAAGGTAATCCCTGGCGTAATTAAAATTTGCGACAGTACAAAATTATTTTTTGAATAATTTACTATAGAAAAGGCAATCCCTGGCGAAATTAAAATTTGCCACAATAAGAAATTATTTTTTGAATAATTTACTATAGAAAAGGCAATCCCTGGCGTAATTAAAATTTGCGACAGTTGAAAATTATTTTTTGAATAATTTACTATAGAAAAGGCAATCCCTGGCGTAATTAAAATTTGCGACAGTAGAAAATTATTTTTTGAATAATTTACTAATGAAAAGGCAATCCCTGGCGGATTTGAAATTTGCGACAGTAAAAAATTATTTTTTGAATAATTTACTATAGAAAAGGCAATCCCTGGCGTACTTAAAATTTGCGACAGTAAAAAATTAATTTGTGAGAAATGTACTATAGAAAAGCAATCCCTGGGATATTTAAAATTAGCGACAGTAAAAAATTATTTTTTGAATAATTTACTATAGAAAAGGCAATCCCTGGCGTATTTAAAATTTGCGACAGTAAAAAATTATTTTTTGAATAATTTACTATAGAAAAGGCAATCCCTGGCGTAATTAAAATTTGCGACAGTAAAAAATTATTTTTTGAATAATTTACTATAGAAAAGGCAATCCCTGGCCTAATTAAAATTTGCGACAGTTGAAAATTATTTTTTGAATAATTTACTATAGAAAAGGCAATCCCTGGCGTAATTAAAATTTGCGACATTAAAAAATTATTTTTTGAATAATTTACTATAGAAAAGGCAATCCCTGGCGTAATTAAAATTTGCGACAGTAAGAAATTATTTTTGTATAATTTACTATAGAAAAGGCAATCCCTGGCGCAATTAAAATTTGCGACAGTAAAAAATTATTTTTTGAATAATTTACTATAGAAAAGGCAATCCCTGGAGTAATTAAAATTTGCGACAGTAAAAAATTATTTTTTGAATAATTTACTATAGAAAAGGCAATCCCTGGCGTAATTAAAATTTGCGACAGTTGAAAATTATTTTTTTGAATAATTTACTACAGAAAAGGCAATCCCTGGCGTAATTAAAATTTGCGACAGTAAGAAATTAATTTTTGAATAATTTACTATAGAAAAGGCAATCCCTGGCGCACTTAAAATTTGCGACAGTATAAAATTATTTTTTGAATAATTTACTATAGAAAAGGCAATCCCTGGCGCAATTAAAATTTGCGACAGTAGAAAATTATTTTTTGAATAATTTACTATAGAAAAGGCAATCCCTGGCGCACTTAAAATTTGCGACAGTATAAAATTATTTTTTGAATAATTTACTATAGAAAAGGCAATCCCTGGCGTAATTAAAATTTGCGAAAGTAGAAAATTATTTTTTGAATAATTTACTGTAGAAAAGGCAATCCCTGGCGCACTTAAAATTTGTGACAGTATAAAATTATTTTTTGAATAATTTACTATAGAAAAGGCAATCCCTGGCGTAATTAAAATTTGCGACAGTAGAAAATTATTTTTTGAAAAATTTACTATAGAAAAGGCAATCCCTGGCGGATTTGAAATTTGCGACAGTAAAAAAGTATTTTTTGAATAATTCACTATAGAAAAGGCAATCCCTGGCGTATTTAAAATTGGCGACAGTAAAAAATTAATTTGTGAGAAATTTACTATAGAAAAGGCAATCCCTGGGATATTTAAAATTTGCGACAGTAAAAAATAATTTTTTGTAATAATTTACTATAGAAAAGGCAATCCCTGGCGTATTTAAAATTTGCGACAGTAAAAAATTATTTTTTGAATAATTTACTATAGAAAAGGCAATCCCTGGCGTAATTAAAATTTGCGACAGTAAAAAATTATTTTTTGAATAATTTACTATAGAAAAGGCAATCCCTGGCGCACTTAAAATTTGCGACAGTTAAAAATTATTTTTTGAATAATTTACTATAGCAAAGGCAATCCATGGCGTAATTAAAATTTGCGACAGTAAAAAATTATTTTTTGAATAATTTACTATAGAAAAGGCAATCCCTGGCGCAATTAAAATTTGCGACAGTAAAAAATTATTTTTTGAATAATTTACTATAGAAAAGGCAATCCCTGGCGTAATTAAAATTTGCGACAGTTGAAAATTATTTTTTGAATAATTTACTATAGAAAAGGCAATCCCTGGCGTAATTAAAATTTGCGACATTAAGAAATTATTTTTTGAATAATTTACTATAGAAAAGGCAATCCCTGGCGTAATTAAAATTTGCGACAGTAAAAAATTATTTTTTGAATAATTTACTATAGAAAAGGCAACCCCTGGCGTAATTAAAATTTGCGACAGTAGAAAATTATTTTTTGAATAATTTACTATAGAAAAGGCAATCCCTGGCGTAATTAAAATTTGCGACAGTTGAAAATTATTTTTTGAATAATTTACTATAGAAAAGGTAATCCCTGGCGTAATTAAAATTTGCGACAGTACAAAATTATTTTTTGAATAATTTACTATAGAAAAGGCAATCCCTGGCGAAATTAAAATTTGCCACAGTAAGAAATTATTTTTTGAATAATTTACAATAGAAAAGGCAATCCCTGGCGTAATTAAAATTTGCGACAGTTGAAAATTATTTTTGAATAATTTACTATAGAAAAGGCAATCCCTGGCGTAATTAAAATTTGCGACAGTAGAAAATTATTTTTTGAATAATTTACTAAAGAAAAGGCAATCCCTGGCGGATTTGAAATTTGCGACAGTAAAAAATTATTTTTTGAATAATTTACTATAGAAAAGGCAATCCCTGGCGTACTTAAAATTTGCGACAGTAAAAAATTAATTTGTGAGAAATGTACTATAGAAAAGCAATCCCTGGGATATTTAAAATTTGCGACAGTAAAAAATTATTTTTGAATAATTTACTATAGAAAAGGCAATCCCTGGCGTATTTAAAATTTGCGACAGTAAAAAATTATTTTTTGAATAATTTACTATAGAAAAGGCAATCCCTGGCGTAATTAAAATTTGCGACAGTAAAAAATTATTTTTTGAATAATTTACTATAGAAAAGGCAATCCCTGGCGTAATTAAAATTTGCGACAGTAAAAAATTATTTTTTGAATAATTTACTATAGAAAAGGCAATCCCTGGCGTAATTAAAATTTGCGACAGTAGAAAATTATTTTTTGAATAATTTACTATAGAAAAGGCAATCCCTGGCGTAATTAAAATTTGCGACAGTTGAAAATTATTTTTTGAATAATTTACTATAGAATAGGCAATCTCTGGCGTAATTAAAATTTGCGACAGTAAAAAATTATTTTTTGAATAATTTACTATAGAAAAGGCAATCCCTGGCGTAATTAAAATTTGCGACAGTAAGAAATTATTTTTTGAATAATTTACTATAGAAAAGGCAATCCTTGGCGTAATTAAAATTTGCGACAGTAAAAAATTATTTTTTGAATAATTTACTATAGAAAAGGCAATCCCTGGAGTAATTAAAATTTGCGACAGTAAAAAATTATTTTTTGAATAATTTACTATAGAAAAGGCAATCCCTGGCGTAGTTAAAATTTGCGACAGTTGAAAATTATTTTTTGAATAATTTACTATAGAAAAGGCAATCCCTGGCGAAATTAAAATTTGCGACAGTAAGAAATTAATTTTTGAATAATTTACTATAGAAAAGGCAATCCCTGGCGCACTTAAAATTTGCGACAGTATAAAATTATTTTTTGAATAATTTACTATAGAAAAGGCAATCCCTGGCGCAATTAAAATTTGCGACAGTAGAAAATTATTTTTTGAATAATTTACTATAGAAAAGGCAATCCCTGGCGCACTTAAAATTTGCGACAGTATAAAATTATTTTTTGAATAATTTACTATAGAAAAGGCAATCCCTGGCGTAATTAAAATTTGCGACAGTAGAAAATTATTTTTTGAATAATTTACTATAGAAAAGGCAATCCCTGGCGCACTTAAAATTTGTGACAGTATAAAATTATTTTTTGAATAATTTACTATAGAAAAGGCAATCCCTGGCGTAATTAAAATTTGCGACAGTATAAAATTATTTTTTGAATAATTTACTATAGAAAAGGCAATCCCTGGCGGATTTGAAATTTGCGACAGAAAAAAATTATTTTTTGAATAATTTACTATAGAAAAGGCAATCCCTGGCGTATTTAAAATTTGCGACAGTAAAAAATTAATTTGTGAGAAATTTGCTATAGAAAAGGCAATCCCTGGGATATTTAAAATTTGCGACAGTAAAAAATTATTTTTTGAATAATTTACTATAGAAATGGCAATCCCTGGCGTATTTAAAATTTGCGACAGTAAAAAATTATTTTTTGAATAATTTACTATAGAAAAGGCAATGCCTGGCGTAATTAAATTTTGCGACAGTAAAAAATTATTTTTTGAATAATTTACTATAGAGAAGGCAATCCCTGGCGCACTTAAAATTTGCGACAGTAAAAAATTATTTTTTGAATAATTTACTATAGAAAAGGCAATCCCTGGCGTAATTAAAATTTGCGACAGTAAAAAATTATTTTTTGAATAATTTACTATAGAAAAGGCAATCCCTGGCGCAACTAAATTTGCGACAGTAAAAAATTATTTTTTGAATAATTTACTATAGAAAAGGCAATCCCTGGCGTAATTAAAATTTGCGACAGTTGAAAATTATTTTTTGAATAATTTACTATAGAAAAGGCAATCCCTGGCGCACTTAAAATTTGCGACAGTGTAAAATTATTTTTCGAATAATTTACTATAGAAAAGGCAATCCCTGGCGTAATTAAAATTTGCGACAGTTGAAAATTATTTTTTGAATAATTTACTATAGAAAAGGCAATCCCTGGCGTAATTAAAATTTGCGACAGTAAAAAATTATTTTTCGAATAATTTACTATAGAAAAGGCAATCCCTGGCGTAATTAAAATTTGCTACAGTAAAAAATTATTTTTTGAATAATTTACTATAGAAAAGGCAATCCCTGGCGTAATTAAAATTTGCGACAGTAGAAAATTATTTTTTGAATAATTTACTATATTAAAGGCAATCCCTGGCGTAATTAAAATTTGCGACAGTTCAAATTATTTTTTGAATAATTTACTATAGAAAAGGCAATACCTGGCGTAATTAAAATTTGCGACAGTAAAAAATTATTTTTTGAATAATTTACTATAGAAAAGGCAATCCCTGGCGTAATTAAAATTTGCGACAGTAAGAAATTATTTTTTGAATAATTTACTATAGAAAAGGCAATCCCTGGCGTAATTAAAATTTGCGACAGAAAAAAATTATATTTTGAATAATTTACTATAGAAAAGGCAATCCCTGGCGTAATTAAAATTTGGGACAGTAAAAAATTATTTTTTGAATAATTTACTATAGAAAAGGCAATCCATGGCGTAATTAAAATTTGCGACAGTTGAAAATTATTTTTTGAATAATTTACTATAGAAAAGGCAATCCCTGGCGTAATTAAAATTTGCGACAGTAAAAAATTATTTTTTGAATAATTTACTATAGAAAAGGCAATCCCTGGCGCACTTAAAATTTGCGACAGTATAAAATTATTTTTTGAATAATTTACTATAGAAAAGGCAATCCCTGGCGTAATTAAAATTTGCGACAGATGAAAATTATTTTTTGAATAATTTACTATAGAAAAGGCAATCCCTGGCGTAATTAAAATTTGCGACAGTATAAAATTATTTTTTGAATAATTTACTATAGAAAAGGCAATCCCTGGCGCAATTAAAATTTGCGACAGTTGAATATTATTTTTTGAATAATTTACTATAGAAAAGGCAATCCCTGGGGTATTTAAAATTTGCGACAGTAAGAAATTAATTTTTGAATAATTTACTATAGAAAAGGCAATCCCTGGCGCACTTAAAATTTGCGACAGTAAAAAATAATTTTTTGAATAATTTACTATAGAAAAGGCAATCCCTGGCGCAATTAAAATTTGCAACAGTAAAAAATTATTTTTTGAATAATTTACTATAGAAAAGGCAATCCCTGGCGTAATTAAAATTTGCGACAGTATAAAATTATTTTTTGAATAATTTACTATAGAAAAGGCAACCGCTGGCGTAATTAAAATT
The DNA here is from genome assembly GCA_963930735.1 of Dioctria linearis. NCBI lineage: Eukaryota > Metazoa > Arthropoda > Insecta > Diptera > Asilidae > Dioctria > Dioctria linearis. The sequence continues at coordinate 208,880 of CAWVNZ010002025.1, forward strand.
TGCGACAGTAGAAAATTATTTTTTGAATAATTTACTATAGAAAAGGCAATCCCTGGCGCACTTAAAATTTGCAACAGTATAAAATTATTTTTTGAATAATTTACTATAGAAAAGGCAATCCCTGGCGTAATTAAAATTTGCGACAGTAGAAAATTAGTTTTTGAATAATTTACTATAGAAAAGGCAATCCCTGGCGCAATTAAAATTTGCGACAGTAGAAAATAATTTTTTGAATAATTTACTATAGAAAAGGCAATCCCTGGCGTAATTAAAATTTGCGGCAGTTGAAAATTATTTTTGAATAATTTACTATAGAAAAGGCAATCCCTGGCGTAATTAAAATTTGCGACAGTAGAAAATTATTTTTTGAATAATTTACTATAGAAAAGGCAATCCCAGGCGTATTTAAAATTTGCGACAGTTGAAAATTATTTTTTGAATAATTTACTATAGAAAAGGCAATCCCTGGCGTAATTAAAATTTGCGACAGTTGAAAATTATTTTTTGAATAATTTACTATAGAAAAGGCAATCCCTGGCGTAATTAAAATTTGCGACAGTAGAAAATTATTTTTTGAATAATTTACTATAGAAAAGGCAATCCCTGGCTTATTTAAAATTTGCGACAGTAAAAAATTAATATTTTGAAAAATTTACTATAGAAAAGGCAATCTCTAGCGTAATTAAAATTTGCGACAGTATAAAATTATTTTTTGAATAATTTACTATAGAAAAGGCAATCCCTGGCGTAATTAAAATTTGCGACAGTATAAAATTATTTTTTGAATAATTTACTATAGAAAAGGCAATCCCTGGCGTAATTAAAATTTGCGAGAGTTGAAAATTATTTTTTGAATAATTTACTATAGAAAAGGCAATCCCTGGCGAAATTAAAATTTGCGACAGTTGAAAATTATTTTTTGAATAATTTACTATAGAAAAGGCAATCCCTGGCGTAATTAAAATTTGCGACAGTAAAAAATTATTTTTTGAATAATTTACTATAGAAAAGGCAATCCCTGGCGCAATTAAAATTTTCGACAGTAAAAAATTATTTTTTGAATAATTTACTATAGAAAAGGCAATCCCTGGCGTAATTAAAATTTGCGACAGTAGAAAATTATTTTTTGAATAATTTACTATAGAAAAGGCAATCCCTGGCGCACTTAAAATTTGCGACAGTATAAAATTATTTTTTGAATAATTTACTATAGAAAAGGCAGTCCCTGGCGTAATTAAAATTTGCGACAGTAGAAAATTGTTTTTTGAATAATTTACTATAGAAAAGACAACCCCTGGCGGATTTGAAATTTGCGACAGTAAAAAATTATTTTTTGAATCATTTACTATAGAAAAGGCAATCCCTAGCGTATTTAAAATTTGCGACAGTAAAAAATTAATTTGTGAGAAATTTACTATAGAAAAGGCAATCCCTGGCGTAATTAAAATTTGCGACAGTAGAAAATTATTTTTTGAATAATTTACTATAGAAAAGGCAATCCCTGGCGTATTTAAAATTTGCGACAGTAAAAAATTAATTTGTGAGAAATTTACTATAGAAAAGGCAATCCCTGGGATATTTAAAATTTGCGACAGAAAAAAATTATTTTTTGAATAATTTACTATAGAAAAGGCAATCCCTGGCGTATTTAAAATTTGCGACAGTAAAAAATTATTTTTTGAATAATTTACTATAGAAAAGGCAATCCCTGGCGTAATTAAAATTTCCGACAGTAAAAAATTATTTTTTGAATAATTTACTATAGAAAAGGCAATCCCTGGCGCACTTAAAATTTGCGACAGTAAAAAATTATTTTTTGAATAATTTACTATAGAAAAGGCAATCCCTGGCGTAATTAAAATTTGCGACAGTAAAAAATTATTTTTTGAATAATTTACTATAGAAAAGGCAATCCCTGGCGCAATTACAATTTGCGACAGTAGAAAATTATTTTTTGAATAATTTACTATAGAAAAGGCAATCCCTGGCGTAATTAAAATTTGCGACAGTAAAAAATTATTTTTTGAATAATTTACTATAGAAATGGCAATCCCTGGCGCACTTAAAATTTGCGACAGTAAAAAATTATTTTTTGAATAATTTACTATAGAAAAGGCAATCCCTGGCGTAATTAAAATTTGCGACAGTAAAAAATTATTTTTTGAATAATTTACTATAGAAAAGGCAATCCCTGGCGCAATTACAATTTGCGACAGTAGAAAATTATTTTTTGAATAATTTACTATAGAAAAGGCAATCCCTGGCGCACTTAAAATTTGCGACAGTAAAAAATTATTTTTTGAATAATTTACTATAGAAAAGGCAATCCCTGGCGTAATTAAAATTTGCGACAGTAAAAAATTATTTTTTGAATAATTTACTATAGAAAAGGCAATCCCTGGCGCAATTACAATTTGCGACAGTAGAAAATTATTTTTTGAATAATTTACTATAGAAAAGGCAATCCCTGGCGTAATTAAAATTTGCGACAGTTGAAAATTTTTTTTTGAATAATTTACTATAGGAAAGGCAATCCCTGGCGCAATTAAAATTTGCGACAGTAAAAAATTATTTTTTGAATAATTTACTATAGAAAAGGCAATCCCTGGCGCAATTAAAATTTGCGACAGAAAAAATTATTTTTTGCAAAATTTACTATAGAAAAGGCAATCCCTGGCGCACTTAAAAATTGCGACAGTATAAAATTATTTTTTGAATAATTTACTATAGAAAAGGCAATCCCTGGCGCAATTAAAATTTGCGACAGTAAAAAATTATTTTTTGCAAAATTTACTATAGAAAAGGCAAACCCTGGCGCACTAAAAATTTGCGACAGTATAAAATTATTTTTTGAATAATTTACTATAGAAAAGGCAATCCCTGGCGTAATTAAAATTTGCGACAGTAAAAAATTATTTTTTGAATAATTTACTATAGAAAAGGCAATCCCTGGCGTAATTAAAATTTGCGACAGTAGAAAATTATTTTTTGAATAATTTACTATAGAAAAGGCAATCCCTGGCGTATTTAAAATTTGCGACAGTAAAAAATTAATTTGTGAGAAATTTACTATAGAAAAGGCAATCCCTGGGATATTTAAAATTTGCGACAGAAAAAAATTATTTTTTGAATAATTTACTATAGAAAAGGCAATCCCTGGCGTATTTAAAATTTGCGACAGTAAAAAATTATTTTTTGAATAATTTACTATAGAAAAGGCAATCCCTGGCGTAATTAAAAATTCCGACAGTAAAAAATTATTTTTTGAATAATTTACTATAGAAAAGGCAATCCCTGGCGCACTTAAAATTTGCGACAGTAAAAAATTATTTTTTGAATAATTTACTATAGAAAAGGCAATCCCTGGCGTAATTAAAATTTGCGACAGTAAAAAATTATTTTTTGAATAATTTACTATAGAAAAGGCAATCCCTGGCGCAATTACAATTTGCGACAGTAGAAAATTATTTTTTGAATAATTTACTATAGAAAAGGCAATCCCTGGCGCACTTAAAATTTGCGACAGTAAAAAATTATTTTTTGAATAATTTACTATAGAAAAGGCAATCCCTGGCGTAATTAAAATTTGCGACAGTAAAAAATTATTTTTTGAATAATTTACTATAGAAAAGGCAATCCCTGGCGCAATTACAATTTGCGACAGTAGAAAATTATTTTTTGAATAATTTACTATAGAAAAGGCAATCCCTGGCGTAATTAAAATTTGCGACAGTTGAAAATTTTTTTTTGAATAATTTACTATAGGAAAGGCAATCCCTGGCGCAATTAAAATTTGCGACAGTAAAAAATTATTTTTTGAATAATTTACTATAGAAAAGGCAATCCCTGGCGCAATTAAAATTTGCGACAGAAAAAATTATTTTTTGCAAAATTTACTATAGAAAAGGCAATCCCTGGCGCACTTAAAAATTGCGACAGTATAAAATTATTTTTTGAATAATTTACTATAGAAAAGGCAATCCCTGGCGCAATTAAAATTTGCGACAGTAAAAAATTATTTTTTGCAAAATTTACTATAGAAAAGGCAATCCCTGGCGCACTAAAAATTTGCGAGAGTATAAAATTATTTTTTGAATAATTTACTATAGAAAAGGCAATCCCTGGCGTAATTAAAATTTGCGACAGTAAAAAATTATTTTTTGAATAATTTACTATAGAAAAGGCAATCCCTGGCGTAATTAAAATTTGCGACAGTATAAAATTATTTTTTGAATAATTTACTATAGAAAAGGCAATCCCTGGCGTAATTAAAATTTGCGACAGTAAAAAATTATTTTTTGAATAATTTACTATAGAAAAGGCAATCCCTGGAGCAATTAAAATTTGCGACAGTTGAAAATTATTTTTTGAATAACCTACTATAGAAAAGGCAATCCCTGGCGTATTTAAAATTTGCGACAGTATAAAATTATTTTTTGAATAATTTACTATAGAAAAGCCAATCCCTGGCGGATTTGAAATTTGCGACAGTAAAAAATTATTTTTTGCAAAATTTACTATAGAAAAGGCAATCCCTGGCGTATTTAAAATTTGCGACACTAAAAAATTATTTTTTGAATAATTTACTATAGAAAAGGCAATCCCTGGCGCAATTAAAATTTGCGACAGTAGAAAATTATTTTTTGAATAATTTACTATAGAAAAGGCAATCCCTGGCGAAATTAAAATTTGCGACAGTATAAAATTATTTTTTGAATAATTTAATAGAGAAAAGGCAATCCCTGGCGCAATTACAATTTGCGACAGTTGAAAATTATTTTTTGAATAATTTACTATAGAAAAGGCAATCCCTGGCGCAATTAAAATTTGCGAGAGTAAAAAATTATTTTTTGAATAATTTACTATAGAAAAGGCAATCCCTGTCGCAATTAAAATTTGCGACAGTAAAAAATTATTTTTTGCAAAATTTAATATAGAAAAGGCAATCCCTGGCGCACTTAAAATTTGCGACAGTTGAAAATTATTTTTTGAATAATTTACTATAGAAAAGGCAATCCCTGGCGTAATTAAAATTTGCGACAGTAAAAAATTATTTTTTGAATAATTTACTATAGAAAAGGCAATCCCTGGCGCAATTAAAATTTGCGACAGTAAAAAATTATTTTTTGAATAATTTACTATAGAAAAGGCAATCCCTGGGATATTTAAAATTTGCGACAGTAAAAAATTATTTTTTGAATAATTATAATAATTTTAATTACGCCAGGGATTGCCTTTTCTATAGTAAATTATTCAAAAAATAATTTTTTACTGTCGCAAATTTTAATTACGCCAGGGATTGCCTTTTCTATAGTAAATTATTCAAAAAATAATTTTTTACTGTCGCAAATTTTAATTACGCCAGGGATTGCCTTTTCTATAGTAAATTATTCAAAAAATAATTTTCAACTGTCGCAAATTTTAATTGCGCAAGGGATTGCCTTTTCTATAGTAAATTATTCAAAAAATAATTTTTTACTGTCGCAAATTTCAAATCCGCCAGGGATTGCCTTTTCTATAGTAAATTATTCAAAAAATAATTTTCAACTGTCGCAAATTTTAAATATCCCAGGGATTGCCTTTTCTATAGTAAATTTCTCACAAATTAATTTCTTGCTGTCGTAAATTTTAAATACGCCAGGGATTGCCTTTTCTATAGTAAATTATTCAACAAATAATTTTTTACTGTCGCAAATTTTAAATATCCCAGGGATTACCTTTTCTATAGTAAATTTCTCACAAATTAATTTCTTACTGTCGCAAATTTTAAATACGCCAGGGATTGCCTTTTCTATAGTAAATTATTCAAAAAATAATTTTCAACTGTCGCAAATTTTAATTACGCCAGGGATTGCCTTTTCTATAGTAAATTATTCAAAAAATAATTTTCTACTGTCGCAAATTTTAAATACGCCAGGGATTGCCTTTTCTATAGTAAATTATTCAAAAAATAATTTTTTACTGTCGCAAATTTTAAATATCCCAGGGATTGCCTTTTCTATAGTAAATTATTCAAAAAATAATTTTTTACTGTCGCAAATTTTAATTGCGCCAGGGATTGCCTTTTCTATAGTAAATTATTCAAAAAATAATTTTTTACTGTCGCAAATTTTAATTACGCCAGGGATTGCCTTTTCTATAGTAAATTATTCAAAAAATAATTTCCAACTGTCGCAAATTTTAATTACGCCAGGGATTGCCTTTTCTATAGTAAATTATTCAAAAAATAATTTTTTACTGTCGCAAATTTTAATTACGCCAGGGATTGCCTTTTCTATAGTAAATTATTCAAAAAATAATTTTCAACTGTCGCAAATTTTAATTGCGCCAGGGATTGCCTTTTCTATAGTAAATTATTCAAAAAATAATTTGTGAGAAATTTACTATAGAAAAGGCAATCCCTGGGATATTTAAAATTTGCGACAGTAAAAAATTATTTTTTGAATAATTTACTATAGAAAAGGCAATCCCTGGCGTATTTAAAATTTGCTACAGTAAGAAATTAATTTGTGAGAAATTTACTATAGAAAAGGCAATCCCTGGGATATTTAAAATTTGCGACAGTTGAAAATTATTTTTTGAATAATTTACTATAGAAAAGGCAATCCCTGGCGGATTTGAAATTTGCGACAGTAAAAAATTATTTTTTGAATAATTTACTATAGAAAAGGCAATCCCTGGCGCACTTAAAATTTGCGACAGTATAAAATTATTTTTTGAATAATTTACTATAGAAAAGGCAATCCCTGGCGTAATTAAAATTTGCGACAGTAAAAAAATATTTTTTGAATAATTTACTATAGAAAAGGCAATCCCTGGCGCAATTAATATTTGCGACAATAGAAAATTATTTTTTGAATAATTTACTATAGAAAAGGCAATCCCTGGCGTAATTAAAATTTTCGACAGTAAAAAATTATTTTTTGAATAATTTACTATAGAAAAGGCAATCCCTGGCGTAATTAAAATTTGCGACAGTAGAAAATTATTTTTTGAATAATTTACTATAGAAAAGGCAATCCCTGGCGTAATTAAAATTTGCGACAGTTGAAAATTATTTTTTGAATAATTTACTATAGAAAAGGCAATCCCTGGCGTAATTAAAATTTGCGACAGTAAAAAATTATTTTTTGAATAATTTACTATAGAAAAGGCAATCCCTGGCGTAATTAAAATTTGCGACAGTATAAAATTATGCTTTGAATAATTTACTATAGAAAAGGCAAACCCTGTCGTAATTAAAATTTGCGACAGTAAAAAATTATTTTTTGAATAATTTACTATAGAAAAGGCAATCCCTGGCGGATTTAAAATTTGCGACAGTAAAAAATTATTTTTTGAATAATTTACTATAGAAAAGGCAATCCCTGGCTTAATTAAAATTTGCGACAGTATAAAATTATTTTTTGAATAATTTACTATAGAAAAGGCAATCCCTGGCGTAATTAAAATTTGCGACAGTAGAAAATTATTTTTTGAATAATTTACTATAGAAAAGGCAATCCCTGGCGCACTTAAAATTTGCGACAGTAAAAAATTATTTTTTGAGTAATTTACTATAGAAAAGGCAATCCCTGGCGCAATTAAAATTTGCAACAGTAAAAAATTATTTTTTGCAAAATTTACTGTAGAAAAGGCAATCCCTGGCGGATTTGAAATTTGCGAGAGTAAAAAATTATTTTTTGAATAATTTACTATAGAAAAGGCAATCCCTGGCGTAATTAAAATTTGCGACAGTATAAAATTATTTTTTGAATAATTTACTATAGAAAAGGCAATCCCTGGCGCAATTACAATTTGCGACAGTATAAAATTATTTTTTGAATAATTTACTATAGAAAAGGCAATCCCTGGCGCAATTAAAATTTGCGACAGTAAAAAATTATTTTTTGAATAATTTACTATAGAAAAGGCAATCCCTGGCGTAATTAAAACTTGCGATAGTAAAAAATTATTTTTTGAATAATTTACTATAGAAAAGGCAATCCCTGGCGTAATTAAAATTTGCGACAGTAGAAAATTATTTTTTGAATAATTTACTATAGAAAAGGCAATCCCTGGCGTAATTAAAATTTGCGACAGTAGAAAATTATTTTTTGAATAATTTACTATAGAAAAGGCAATCCCTGGCGTAATTAAAATTTGCGACAGCATAAAATTATTTTTTGAATAATTTACTATAGAAAAGGCAATCCCTGGCGTAATTAAAATTTGCGACAGTATAAAATTATTTTTTGAATAATTTACTATAGAAAAGGCAATCCCTGGCGTAATTAAAATTTGCGACAGTAAAAAATTATTTTTTGAATAATTTACTATAGAAAAGGCAATCCCTGGCGCACTTAAAATTTGCGACAGTAAAAAATTATTTTTTGAATAATTTACTATAGAAAAGGCAATCCCTGGCGCACTTAAAATTTGCGACAGTAAAAAATTATTTTTTGAATAATTTACTATAGAAAAGGCAATCCCTGGCGCAATTAAAATTTGCGACAGTAAAAAATTATTTTTTGAATAATTTACTATAGAAAAGGCAATCCCTGGCGGATTTGAAATTTGCGACAGTAAAAAATTATTTTTCAATAATTTACTATAGAAAAGGCAATCCCTGGCGTATTTAAAATTTGCGACAGTAAAAAATTAATTTGTGAGAAATTTACTATAGAAAAGGCAATCCCTGGGATATTTAAAATTTGCGACAGTAAAAAATTATTTTTTGAATAATTTACTATAGAAAAGGCAATCCCTGGCGTATTTAAAATTTGCGACAGTAAAAAATTATTTTTTGAATAATTTACTATAGAAAAGGCAATCCCTGGCGTAATTAAAATTTGCGACAGTAAAAAATTATTTTTTTAATAATTTACTATAGAAAAGGCAAACCCTGGCGCACTTAAAATTTGCGACAGTAAAAAATTATTTTTTGAATAATTTACTATAGAAAAGGCAATCCCTGGCGTAATTAAAATTTGCGACAGTAAAAAATTATTTTTTGAATAATTTACTATAGAAAAGGCAATCCCTGGCGCACTTAAAATTTGCGACAGAAAAAAATTATTTTTTGAATAATTTACTATAGAAATGGCAATCCCTGGCGTAATTAAAATTTGCGACAGTAAAAAATTATTTTTTGAATAATTTACTATAGAAAAGGCAATCCCTCGCGTAATTAAAATTTGCGACAGTAAAAAATTATTTTTTGAATAATTTACTATAGAAAAGGCAATCCCTGGCGTATTTAAAATTTGCGACAGTAAAAGATTAATTTGTGAAAAATTCACCTGGCGAAATTGAAATTTGCGAGAGTAAAAAATTATTTTTTGAATAATTTACTATAGAAAAGGCAATCCCTGGCGCACTTAAAATTTGCGACAGTAAAAAATTATTTTTTGAATAATTTACTATAGAAAAGGCAATCCCTGGCGTAATTAAAATTTGCGACAGTAAAAAATTTTTTTTGAATAATTTACTATAGAAAAGGCAATCCCTGGCGTAATTAAAATTTGCGACAGTAGAAAATTATTTTTTGAAAAGTTTACTATAGAAAAGGCAATCCCTGGCGTAATTAAAAGTTTGCGACAGTAAAAAATTATTTTTTGAATAATTTACTATAGAAAAGGCAATCCCTGGCGCACTTAAAATTTGCGACAGTAGAAAATTATTTTTTGAATAATTTACTATAGAAAAGGCAATCCCTGGCGTAATTAAAACTTGCGAGAGTAAAAAATTATTTTTTGAATAATTTACTATAGAAAAGGCAATCCCTGGCGTAATTAAAATTTGCGACAGTAAAAAATTATTTTTTGAATAATTTACTATAGAAAAGGCAATCCCTGGCGTATTTAAAATTTGCGACAGTATAAAATTATTTTTTGAATAATTTACTATAGAAAAGGCAATCCCTGGCGTAATTAAAATTTGCGAAAGTAGAAAATTATTTTTTGAATAATTTACTATAGAAAAGGCAATCCCTGGCGTAATTAAAATTTGCGACAGTAAAAAATTATTTTTTGAATAATTTACTATAGAAAAGGCAATCCCTGGCGTATTTAAAATTTGCGACAGTTGAAAATTATTTTTTGAATAATTTACTATAAAAAAGGCAATCCCTGGCGCAATTAAAATTTGCGACAGTAGAAAATTATTTTTTGAATAATTTACTATAGAAAAGGCAATCCCTGGCCTAATTAAAATTTGCGACAGTATAAAATTATTTTTTGAATAATTTACTATAGAAAAGGCAATCCCTGGCGTAATTAAAATTTGCGAAAGTTGAAAATTATTTTTTGAATAATTTACTATAGAAAAGGCAATCCCTGGCGCAATTAAAATTTGCGACAGTATAAAATTATTTTTTGAATAATTTACTATAGAAAAGGCAATCCCTGGCGGATTTGAAATTTGCGACAGTAGAAAATTATTTTTTGAATAATTTACTATAGAAGAGGCAATCCCTGGCGTAATTAAAATTTGCGACAGTAGAAAATTATTTATTGAATAATTTACTATAGAAAAGGCAATCCCTGGCGTAATTAAAATTTGCGACAGTAGAAAATTATTTTTTGAATAATTTACTATAGAAAAGGCAATCCCTGGCGCATTTAAAATTTGAGAAAGTTGAAAATTATTTTTTGAATAATTTACTATAGAAAAGGCAATCCCTGGCGCAATTAAAATTTGCAACAGTAGAAAATTATTTTTTGAATAATTTACTATAGAAAAGGCAATCCCTGGCGTAATTAAAATTTGCAACAGTAGAAAATTATTTTTTGAATAATTTACTATAGAAAAGGCAATCCCTGGCGTATTTAAAATTTGCGACAGTAAAAAATTAATTTGTGAGAAATTTACTATAGAAAAGGGAATCCCTGGGATATTTAAAATTTGCGACAGTAAAAAATTATTTTTTGAATAATTTACTATAGAAAAGGCAATCCCTGGCGTATTTAAAATTTGCGACAGTAAAAAATTATTTTTTGAATAATTTACTATAGAAAAGGCAATCCCTGGCGTAATTAAAATTTGCGACAGTAAAAAATTATTTTTTGAATAATTTACTATAGAAAAGGCAATCCCTGGCGCACTTAAAATTTGCGACAGTAAAAAATTATTTTTTGAATAATTTACTATAGAAAAGGCAATCCCTGGCGCACTTAAAATTTGCGACAATTGAAAATTATTTTTTGAATAATTTACTATAGAAAAGGCAATCCCTGGCGTAATTAAAATTTGCGACAGTAGAAAATTATTTTTTGAATAATTTACTATAGAAAAGGCAATCCCTGGCGCAATTAAAATTTGCGACAGTAAAAAATTATTTTTTGCAAAATTTACTATAGAAAAGGCAATCCCTGGCGTAATTAAAACTTGCGATAGTAAAAAATTATTTTTTGAATAATTTACTATAGAAAAGGCAAACCCTGGCGCAATTAAAATTTGCAACAGTAGAAAATTATTTTTTGAATAATTCACTATAGAAAAGGCAATCCCTGGCGTAATTAAAATTTGCGACAGTAAAAAATTATTTTTTGCAAAATTTACTGTACAAAATGCAATCCCTGGCGCAATTAAAACTTGCGATAGTAAAAAATTATTTTTTGCAAAATTTACTGTAGAAAAGGCAATACCTGGCGCAATTAAAACTTGCGATAGTAAAAAATTATTTTTTGAATAATTTACTATAGAAAAGGCAATCCCTGGCGGATTTGAAATTTGCGACAGTAGAAAATTATTTTTTGAATAATTTACTATAGAAAAGGCAATCCCTGGCGTAATTAAAATTTGCGACAGTAGAAAACTATTTTTTGAATAATTTACTATAGAAAAGGCAATCCCTGGCGTAATTAAAATTTGCGACAGTTGAAAATTAATTTGTGAGAAATTTACTATAGAAAAGGCAATCCCTGGCGCAATTACAATTTGCTACAGTAAAAAATTATTTTTTGAATAATTTACTATAGAAAAGGCAATCCCTGGCGCAATTAAAATTTGCGACAGTAGAAAATTATTTTTTGAATAATTCACTATAGAAAAGGCAATCCCTGGCGTAATTAAAATTTGCGACAGTAAAAAATTATTTTTTGCAAAATTTACTGTAGAAAAGGCAATCCCTGGCGCAATTAAAACTTGCGATAGTAAAAAATTATTTTTTGCAAAATTTACTGTAGAAAAGGCAATACCTGGCGCAATTAAAACTTGCGATAGTAAAAAATTATTTTTTGAATAATTTACTATAGAAAAGGCAATCCCTGGCGGATTTGAAATTTGCGACAGTAGAAAATTATTTTTTGAATAATTTACTATAGAAAAGGCAATCCCTGGCGTAATTAAAATTTGCGACAGTAGAAAACTATTTTTTGAATAATTTACTATAGAAAAGGCAATCCCTGGCGTAATTAAAATTTGCGACAGTTGAAAATTAATTTGTGAGAAATTTACTATAGAAAAGGCAATCCCTGGGATATTTAAAATTTGCGACAGTAAAAAATTATTTTTTAAATAATTTACTATAGAAAAGGCAATCCCTGGCGTATTTAAAATTTGCGACAGTAAAAAATTATTTTTTGAATAATTTACTATAGAAAAGGCAATCCCTGGCGTAATTAAAATTTGCGACAGTAAAAAATTATTTTTTGAATAATTTACTATAGAAAAAGCAATCCCTGGGATATTTAAAATTTGCGACAGTAAAAAATTATTTTTTGAATAATTTACTATAGAAAAGGCAATCCCTGGCGTAATTAAAATTTGCGACAGTTGAAAATTATTTTTTGAATAATTTACTATAGAAAAGGCAATCCCTGGCGGATTTGAAATTTGCGACAGTAAAAAATTATTTTTTGAATATTTACTATAGAAAAGGCAATCCCTGGCGGATTTGAAATTTGCGACAGTAAAAAAATATTTTTTGAATAATTTACTATAGAAAAGGCAATCCCTGGCGCAATTAAAATTTGCGACAGTATAAAATTATTTTTTGAATAATTTACTATAGAAAAGGCAATCCCTGGCGTAATTAAAATTTGCGAGAGTATAAAATTATTTTTTGAATAATTTACTATAGAAAAGGCAATCCCTGGCGTAATTAAAATTTGCGACAGTTGAAAATTACTTTTTGAATAATTTACTATAGAAAAGGCAATCCCTGGCGTAATTAAAATTTGCGACAGTAAAAAATTATTTTTTGAATGATTTACTATAGAAAAGGCAATCCCTGGCGCAATTAAAATTTGCGATAGTTGAAAATTATTTTTTGAATAATTTACTATAGAAAAGGCAATCCCTGGCGTATTTAAAATTTGCGACAGTTGAAAATTATTTTTTGAATAATATACTATAGAAAAGGCAATCCCTGGAGCAATTAAAATTTGCGACAGTAGAAAATTATTTTTTGAATAATTTACTATAGAAAAGGCAATCCCTGGCGTAATTAAAATTTGCGACAGTATAAAATTATTTTTTGAATAATTTACTATAGAAAAGGCAATCCCTGGCGCAATTAAAATTTGCAACAGTAGAAAATTATTTTTTGAATAATTTACTATAGAAAAGGCAATCCCTGGCGTATTTAAAATTTGCGACCGTAAAAAATTATTTTTTGAATAATTTACTATAGAAAAGGCAATCCCTGGCGGATTTGAAATTTGCGACAGTAAAAAATTATTTTTTGAATAATTTACTATAGAAAAGGCAATCCCTGGCGCAATTAAAATTTGCAACAGTAAAAAATTATTTTTTGCAAAATTTACTGTAGAAAAGGCAATCCCTGGCGGATTTGAAATTTGCGACAGTAAAAAATTATTTTTTGAATAATTTACTATAGAAAAGGCAATCCCTGGCGCAATTAAAATTTGCGACAGTAAAAAATTATTTTTTGAGTAATTTACTATAGAAAAGGCAATCCCTGGCGTAATTAAAATTTGCTACATTAGAAAATTATTTTTTGAATAATTTACTATAGAAAAGGCAATCCCTGGCGTAATTAAAATTTGCGACAGTAGAAAATTATTTTTTGAATAATTTACTATAGAAAAGGCAATCCCTGGCGTATTTAAAATTTGCGACAGTAAAAAATTAATTTGTGAGAAATTTACTATAGAAAAGGGAATCCCTGGGATATTTAAAATTTGCGACAGTAAAAAATTATTTTTTGAATAATTTACTATAGAAAAGCAATCCCTGGCGCAATTAAAATTTGCGACAGTAGAAAATTATTTTTTGAATAATTTACTATAGAAAAGGCAATCCCTGGCGCACTTAAAATTTGCGACAGTAAAAAATTATTTTTTGAATAATTTACTATAGAAAAGGCAAAACTTGGCGCAATTAAAATTTGCGACAGTAAAAAATTAATTTTTGAATAATTTACTATAGAAAAGGCAATCCCTGGCGTAATTAAAATTTGCGACAGTAAAAAATTATTTTTTGAATAATTTACTATAGAAAAGGCAATCTTTGGCGCACTTAAAATTTGCGACAGTAAAAAATTATTTTTTGAATAATTTACTATAGAAAAGGCAATCCTTGGCGCAATTGAAATTTGCGACAGTAAAAAATTAATTTTTGAATAATTTACTATAGAAAAGGCAATCCCTGGCGTAATTAAAATTTGCGACAGTAAAAAATTATTTTTTGAATAATTTACTATAGAAAAGGCAATCCGTGGCGTAATTAAAATTTGCGACAGTATAAAATTATTTTTTGAATAATTTACTATAGAAAAGGCAATCCCTGGCGTATTTAAAATTTGCGACAGTAAAAAATTATTTTTTGAATAATTTACTATAGAAAAGGCAATCCCTGGCGCAATTAAAATTTGCGATAGTAAAAAATTATTTTTTGCAAAATTTACTATAGAAAATGCAATCCCTGGCGTAATTAAAACTTGCGATAGTAAAAAATTATTTTTTGAATAATTTACTATAGAAAAGGCAATCCCTGGCGCAATTAAAATTTGCGACAGTTGAAAATTATTTTTTGAATAATTTACTATAGAAAAGGCAATCCCTGGCGTATTTAAAATTTGCGACAGTATGAAATTAATTTTTGAATAATTTACTATAGAAAAGGCAATCCCTGGCGCACTTAAAATTTGCGACAGTATAAAATTATTTTTTGAATAATTTACTATAGAAAAGGCAATCCCTGGCGTAATTAAAATTTGCGACAGTAGAAAATTATTTTTTGAATAATTTACTATAGAAAAGGCAATCCCTGGCGTAATTAAAATTTGCGACAGTAGAAAATTATTTTTTGAATAATTTACTATAGAAAAGGCAATCCCTGGCGTAATTAAAATTTGCGAGAGTAAAAAATTAATT
The DNA here is from genome assembly GCA_963930735.1 of Dioctria linearis. NCBI lineage: Eukaryota > Metazoa > Arthropoda > Insecta > Diptera > Asilidae > Dioctria > Dioctria linearis. Next base: position 224,200 of record CAWVNZ010002025.1, read on the forward strand.
TGTGAGAAATTTACTACAGAAAAGGCAATCCCTGGCGCAATTAAAATTTGCGAGAATAAAAAATTATTTTTTGCATAATTTACTATAGAAAAGGCATTCCCTGGCGTAATTAAAATTTGCGACAGTAAAAAATTATTTTTTGCATAATTTACTATAGAAAAGGCAATCCCTGACGCACTTAAAATTTGCGACAGTAAAAAATTATTTTTTGAATAATTTACTATAGAAAAGGCAATCCCTGGCGCAATTAAAATTTGCAACAGTAAAAAATTATTTTTTGCAAAATTTACTGTAGAAAAGGCAAACCCTGGCGGATTTGAAATTTGCGACAGTAAGAAATTATTTTTTGAATAATTTACTATAGAAAAGGCAATCCCTGGCGTAATTAAAATTTGCGACAGTAGAAAATTATTTTTTGAATAATTTACTATAGAAAAGGCAATCCCTGGCGTAATTAAAATTTGCGACAGTAGAAAATTATTTTTTGAATAATTTACTATAGAAAAGGCAATCCCTGGCGTAATTAAAATTTGCGACAGTAGAAAATTATTTTTTGAATAATTTACTATAGAAAAGGCAATCCCTGGCGCACTTAAAATTTGCGACAGTAAAAAATTATTTTTTGAATAATTTACTATAGAAAAGGCAATCCCTGGCGCAATTAAAATTTGCGACAGTAAAAAATTAATTTTTGAATAATTTACTATAGAAAAGGCAATCCCTGGCGTAATTAAAATTTGCGACAGTAGAAAATTATTTTTTGAATAATTTACTATAGAAAAGGCAATCCCTGGCGTAATTAAAATTTGCGACAGTAGAAAATTATTTTTTGAATAATTTACTATAGAAAAGGCAATCCCTGGCGTAATTAAAATTTGCGACAGTAAAAAATTAATTTGTGAGAAATTTACTACAGAAAAGGCAATCCCTGGCGCAATTAAAATTTGCGAGAGTAAAAAATTATTTTTTGCATAATTTACTATAGAAAAGGCAATCCCTGGCGTAATTAAAATTTGCGACAGTAAAAAATTATTTTTTGCATAATTTACTATAGAAAAGGCAATCCCTGACGCACTTAAAATTTGCGACAGTAAAAAATTATTTTTTGAATAATTTAATATAGAAAAGGCAATCCCTGGCGCAATTAAAATTTGCAACAGTAAAAAATTATTTTTTGCAAAATTTACTGTAGAAAAGGCAAACCCTGGCGGATTTGAAATTTGCGACAGTAAGAAATTATTTTTTGAATAATTTACTATAGAAAAGGCAATCCGTGGCGTAATTAAAATTTGCGACAGTAGAAAATTATTTTTTGAATAATTTACTATAGAAAAGGCAATCCCTGGCGTAATTAAAATTTGCGACAGTAGAAAATTATTTTTTGAATAATTTACTATAGAAAAGGCAATCCCTGGCGTAATTAAAATTTGCGACAGTATAAAATTATTTTTTGAATAATTTACTATAGAAAAGGCAATCCCTGGCGTATTTAAAATTTGCGACAGTAAGAAATTAATTTTTGAATAATTTACTATAGAAAAGGCAATCCCTGGCGCTCTTAAAATTTGCGACAGTATAAAATTATTTTTTGAATAATTTACTATAGAAAAGGCAATCCCTGGCGTAATTAAAATTTGCGACAGTAGAAAATTATTTTTTGAATATTTTACTATAGAAAAGGCAATCCCTGGCGTAATTAAAATTTGCGACAGTAAAAAATTATTTTTTGAATAATTTACTATAGAAAAGGCAATCCCTGGCGTAATTAAAATTTGCGACAGTAGAAAATTATTGTTTGAATAATTTACTATAGAAAAGGCAATCCCTGGCGTAATTAAAATTTGCGACAGTAGAAAATTATTTTTTGAATAATTTACTATAGAAAAGGCAATCCCTGGCGTAATTAAAATTTGCGACAGTAAAAAATTATTTTGTGAGAAATTTACTACAGAAAAGGCAATCCCTGGCGCAATTAAAATTTGCGAGAGTAAAAAATTAATTTGTGAGAAATTTACTATAGAAAAGGCAATCCCTGGGAAATTTAAAATTTGCGACAGTAAAAAATTATTTTTTGAATAATTTACTATAGAAAAGGCAATCCCTGGCGGATTTGAAATTTGCGACAGTAAAAAATTATTTTTTGAATAATTTACTATAGAAAAGACAATCCCTGGCGGATTTGAAATTTGCGACAGTAAAAAATTATTTTTTGAATAATTTACTATAGAAAAGGCAATCCCTGGCGCAATTAAAATTTGCGACAGTAAAAAATTATTTTTTGCAAAATTTACTATAGAAAAGGCAATCCCTGGCGCACTTAAAATTTGCGACAGTATAAAATTATTTTTTGAATAATTTACTATAGAAAAGGCAATCCCTGGCGTAATTAAAATTTGCGACAGTAAAAAATTATTTTTTGAATAATTTACTATAGAAAAGGCAATCCCTGGCGTAATTAAAATTTGCGACAGTTGAAAATTATTTTTTGAATAATTTACTATAGAAAAGGCAATCCCTGGCGTAATTAAAATTTGCGACAGTATAAAATTATTTTTTGAATAATTTACTATAGAAAAGGCAATCCCTGGCGTATTTAAAATTTCCGACAGTAAGAAATTATTTTTTGAATAATTTACTATAGAAAAGGCAATCCCTGGCGTAATTAAAATTTGCAACAGTATAAAATTATTTTTTGAATAATTTACTAAAGAAAAGGCAATCGCTGGCGCAATTAAAATTTGCGACAGTATAAAATTATTTTTTGAATAATTTACTATAGAAAAGGCAATCCCTGGCGTAATTAAAATTTGCGACAGTAGAAAATTATTTTTTGAATAATTTACTATAGAAAAGGCAATCCCTGGCGTAATTAAAATTTGCGACAGTAGAAAATTATTTTTTGAATAATTTACTATAGAAAAGGCAATCCCTGGCGTAATTAAAATTTGCGACAGTATAAAATTATTTTTTGAATAATTTACTATAGAAAAGGCAATCCCTGGCGTAATTAAAATTTGCGACAGTAATAAATTATTTTTTGCAAAATTTACTGTAGAGAAGGCAATCCCTGCCGCAATTAAAACTTGCGATAGTAAAAAATTATTTTTTGCAAAATTTACTGTAGAAAAGGCAACCCCTGGCGCAATTAAAACTTGCGATAGTAAAAAATTATTTTTTGAATAGTTTGCTATAGAAAAGGTAATCCCTGGCGGATTTGAAATTTGCGACAGTAGAAAATTATTTTTTGAATAATTTACTATAGAAAAGGCAATCCCTGGCGTAATTAAAATTTGCGACAGTAGAAAATTATTTTTTGAATAATTTACTATAGAAAAGGCAATCCCTGGCGTAATTAAAATTTGCGACAGTAGAAAATTATTTTTTGAATAATTTACTATAGAAAAGGCAATCCCTGGCGCACTTAAAATTTGCGACAGTAAAAAATTATTTTTTGAATAATTTACTATAGAAAAGGCAATCCCTGGCGCAATTAAAATTTGCGACAGTAAAAAATTAATTTTTGAATAATTTACTATAGAAAAGGCAATCCCTGGCGTAGTTAAAATTTGCAACAGTAAAAAATTATTTTTTGAATAATTTACTATAGAAAAGGCAATCTTTGGCGCACTTAAAATTTGCGACAGTAAAAAATTATTTTTTGAATAATTTACTATAGAAAAGGCAATCCCTGGCGCAATTAAAATTTGCGACAGTAAAAAATTAATTTTTGAATAATTTACTATAGAAAAGGCAATCCCTGGCGTAATTAAAATTTGCGACAGTAAAAAATTATTTTTTGAATAATTTACTATAGAAAAGGCAATCCGTGGCGTAATTAAAATTTGCGACAGTATAAAATTATTTTTTGAATAATTTACTATAGAAAAGGCAATCCCTGGCGTATTTAAAATTTGCGACAGTAAAAAATTATTTTTTGAATAATTTGCTATAGAAAAGGTAATCCCTGGCGATTTGAAATTTGCGACAGTAGAAAATTATTTTTTGAATAATTTACTATAGAAAAGGCAATCCCTGGCGTAATTAAAATTTGCGACAGTATAAAATTATTTTTTGAATAATTTACTATAGAAAAGGCAATCCCTGGCGTATTTAAAATTTGCGACAGTAAAAAATTATTTTTTGAATAATTTGCTATAGAAAAGGTAATCCCTGGCGGATTTGAAATTTGCGACAGTAGAAAATTATTTTTTGAATAATTTACTATAGAAAAGGCAATCCCTGGCGCACTTAAAATTTGCGACAGTAAAAAATTATTTTTTGAATAATTTACTATAGAAAAGGCAATCCCTGGCGCAATTAAAATTTGCAACAGTAGAAAATTATTTTTTGAATAATTTACTATAGAAAAGGCAATCCCTGGCGTAATTAAAATTTGCGACAGTATAAAATTATTTTTTGAATAATTTACTATAGAATAGGCAATCCCTGGCGCAATTAAAATTTGCGACAGTAGAAAATTATTTTTTGAATAATTTACTATAGAAAAGGCAATCCGTGGCGTAATTAAAATTCGCGACAGTATAAAATTATTTTTTGAATAATTTACTATAGAAAAGGCAATCCCTGGCGTATTTAAAATTTGCGACAGTAAAAAATTAATTTTTGAATAATTTACTATAGAAAAGGCAATCCCTGGCGCACTTAAAATTTGCGACAGTAAAAAATTATTTTTTGAATAATTTACTATAGAAAAGGCAATCCCTGGCGCAATTAAAATTTGCGACAGTAAAAAATTAATTTTTGAATAATTTACTATAGAAAAGGCAATCCCTGGCGTAATTAAAATTTGCGACAGTATAAAATTATTTTTTGAATAATTTACTATAGAAAAGGCAATCCCTGGCGCAATTACAATTTGCGACAGTAAAAAATTATTTTTTGCAAAATTTACTTTAGAAAAGGCAATCCCTGGCGCAATTAAAATTTGCGACAGTAAAAAATTATTTTTTGAATAATTTACTATAGAAAAGGCAATCCCTGGCGTAATTAAAATTTGCGACAGTATAAAATTATTTTTTAAATAATTTACTATAGAAAAGGCAATCCCTGGCGTAATTAATATTTGCGACAGTATAAAATTATTTTTTGAATAATTTACTATAGAAAAGGCAATCCCTGGCGTAATTAAAATTTGCGACAGTATAAAATTATTTTTTAAATAATTTACTATAGAAAAGGCAATCCCTGGCGTAATTAAAATTTGCGATAGTAAAAAATTATTTTTTGCAAAATTTACTGTAGAAAAAGCAATCCCTGGCGCAATTAAAATTTGCGAAAGTAAAAAATTATTTTTTGAATAATTTACTATAGAAAAGGCAATCCCTGGCGCAATTAAAATTTGCCACAGTAAAAAATTATTTTTTGAATAATTTACTATAGAAAAGGCAATCCCTGGCGTAGTTAAAATTTGCGACAGTAAAAAATTATTTTTTGAATAATTTACTATAGAAAAGGCAATCCCTGGCGTCATTAAAATTTGCGACAGTAGAAAATTATTTTTTGAATAATTTACTATAGAAAAGGCAATCCCTGGCGTAATTAAAATTTGCGACAGCTGAAAATTATTTTTTGAATAATTTACTATAGAAAAGGCAATCCCTGGCGTAATTAAAATTTGCGACAGTAAAAAATTATTTTTTGAATAATTTACTATAGAAAAGGCAATCCCTGGCGTAATTAAAATATGCGACAGTATAAAATTATTTTTTGAATAATTTACTATAGAAAAGGCAATCCTTGGCGTAATTAAAATTTGCGACAGTATAAAATTATTTTTTGAATAATTTACTATAGAAAAGGCAATCCCTGGCGCAATTACAATTTGCGATAGTAAAAAATTATTTTTTGCAAAATTTACTGTAGAAAAGGCTATCCCTGGCGCAATTAAAATTTGCGACAGTAAAAAATTATTTTTTGAATAATTTACTATAGAAAAGGCAATCCCTGGCGTAATTAAAATTTGCGACAGTATAAAATTATTTTTTGAATAATTTACTATAGAAAAGGCAATCCCTGGCGTAATTAAAATTTGCGACAGTATAAAATTATTTTTTGAATAATTTACTATAGAAAAGGCAATCCCTGGCGTAATTAAAACTTGCGATAGTAAGAAATTATTTTTTGAATAATTTACTATAGAAAAGGCAATCCCTGGCGCAATTAAAATTTGCGACAGTAAAAATTATTTTTTGAATAATTTACTATAGAAAAGGCAATCCCTGGCGTAATTAAAATTTGCGACAGTAGAAAATTATTTTTTGAATAATTTACTATAGAAAAGGCAATCCCTGGCGTAATTAAAACTTGCGATAGTAAATAATTATTTTTTGAATAATTTACTATAGAAAAGGCAATCCCTGGCGGATTTGAAATTTGCGACAGTAAAAAATTATTTTTTGAATAATTTACTATAGAAAAGGCAATCCCTGGCGTAATTAAAATTTGCGACAGTAAAAAATTATTTTTTGAATAATTTACTATAGAAAAGGCAATCCCTGGCGCAATTACAATTTGCGACAGTAAAAAATTATTTTTTGAATAATTTACTATAGAAAAGGCAATCCCTGGCGCACTTAAAATTTGCGACAGTAAAAAATTATTTTTTGAATAATTTACTATAGAAAAGGCAATCCCTGGCGTAATTAAAATTTGCGACAGTAAAAAATTATTTTTTGAATAATTTACTATAGAAAAGGCAATCCCTGGCGCACTTAAAATTTGCGACAGTAAAAAATTATTTTTTGAATAATTTACTATAGAAAAGGCAATCCCTGGCGTAATTAAAATTTGCGACAGTATAAAATTATTTTTTTGAATAATTTACTATAGAAAAGGCAATCCCTGGCGCAATTAAAATTTGCGACAGTAGAAAATTATTTTTTGAATAATTTACTATAGAAAAGGCAATCCCTGGCGGATTTGAAATTTGCGACAGTAAAAATTATTTTTTGAATAATTTACTATAGAAAAGGCAATCCCTGGCGCAATTAAAACTTCCGATAGTAAAAAATTATTTTTTGAATAATTTACTACAGAAAAGGCAATCCCTGGCGCAATTAAAATTTGCGACAGTAAAAAATTATTTTTTGAATATTTTACTAAAGAAAAGGCAATCCCTGGCGTAATTAAAATTTGCGACAGTAAAAAATTATTTTTTGAATAATTTACTATAGAAAAGGCAATCCCTGGAGTAATTAAAATTTGCGACAGTTGAAAATTATTTTTTGAATAATTTACTATAGAAAAGGCAATCCCTGGCGCACTTAAAATTTGCGACAGTAAAAAATTATTTTTTGAATAATTTACTATAGAAAAGGCAATCCCTGGCGTAATTAAAATTTGCGACAGTAAAAAATTATTTTTTGAATAATTTACTATAGAAACGGCAATCCCTGGAGTAATTAAAATTTGCGACAGTAGAAAATTATTTTTTGAATAATTTACTATAGAAAAGGCAATCCCTGGCGTAATTAAAATTTGCGACAGTTGAAAATTATTTTTTGAATAATTTACTATAGAAAAGGCAATCCCTGGCGTAATTAAAATTTGCCACAGTAAAAAATTATTTTTTGAATAATTTACTATAGAAAAGGCAATCCCTGGCGTAATTAAAATTTGCGACAGTATAAAATTATTTTTTGAATAATTTACTATAGAAAAGGCAATCCCTGGCGTAATTAAAATTTGCGACAGTATAAAATTATTTTTTGAATAATTTACTATAGAAAAGGCAATCCCTGGCGTAGTTAAAATTTGCGACAGTAGAAAATTATTTTTTGAATAATTTACTATAGAAAAGGCAATCATTGGCGTAATTAAAACTTGCGATAGTAAAAAATTATTTTTTTGAATAATTTACTATAGAAAAGGCAATCCCTGGCGCAATTAAAATTTGCGACAGTAGAAAATTATTTTTTGAATAATTTACTATAGAAAAGGCAATCCCTGGCGTAATTAAAATTTGCGACAGTATAAAATTATTTTTTGATTAATTTACTATAGAAAAGGCAATCCCTGGCGCAATTACAATTTGCGATAGTAAAAAATTATTTTTTGCAAAATTTACTGTAGAAAAGGCAATCCCTGGCGCAATTAAAATTTGCGACAGTAAAAAATTATTTTTTGAATAATTTACTATAGAAAAGGCAATCCCTGGCGTAATTAAAATTTGCAACAGTATAAAATTATTTTTTGAATAATTTACTATAGAAAAGGCAATCCCTGGCGTAATTAATATTTGCGACAGTATAAAATTATTTTTTGAATAATTTACTATAGAAAAGGCAATCCCTGGCGTAATTAAAATTTGCGACAGTATAAAATTATTTTTTGAATAATTTACTATAGAAAAGGCAATCCCTGCCGCAATTACAATTTGCGATAGTAAAAAATTATTTTTTGCAAAATTTACTGTAGAAAAGGCAATCCCTGGCGCAATTAAAATTTGCGACAGTAAAAAATTATTTTTTGAATAATGTACTATAGAAAAGGCAATCCCTGGCGTAATTAAAATTTGCGACAATATAAAATTATTTTTTGAATAATTTACTATAGAAAAGGCAATCCCTGGCGTAATTAAAATTTGCGACAGTATAAAATTATTTTTTGAATAATTTACTATAGAAAAGGCAATCCCTGGCGTAATTAAAACTTGCAATAGTAAGAAATTATTTTTTGAATAATTTACTATAGAAAGGGAAATCCCTGGCGCAATTAAAATTTGCGACAGTAAAAAATTATTTTTTGAATATTTTACTAAAGAAAAGGCAATCCCTGGCGTAATTAAAATTTGCGACAGTAAAAAATTATTTTTTGAATAATTTACTATAGAAAAGGCAATCCCTGGAGTAATTAAAATTTGCGACAGTTGAAAATTATTTTTTGAATAATTTACTATAGAAAAGGCAATCCCTGGCGCACTTAAAATTTGCGACAGTAAAAAATTATTTTTTGAATAATTTACTATAGAAAAGGCAATCCCTGGCGTAATTAAAATTTGCGACAGTAAAAAATTATTTTTTGAATAATTTACTATAGAAACGGCAATCCCTGGAGTAATTAAAATTTGCGACAGTAGAAAATTATTTTTTGAATAATTTACTATAGAAAAGGCAATCCCTGGCGTAATTAAAATTTGCGACAGTTGAAAATTATTTTTTGAATAATTTACTATAGAAAAGGCAATCCCTGGCGTAATTAAAATTTGCCACAGTAAAAAATTATTTTTTGAATAATTTACTATAGAAAAGGCAATCCCTGGCGTAATTAAAATTTGCGACAGTATAAAATTATTTTTTGAATAATTTACTATAGAAAAGGCAATCCCTGGCGTAATTAAAATTTGCGACAGTATAAAATTATTTTTTGAATAATTTACTATAGAAAAGGCAATCCCTGGCGTAGTTAAAATTTGCGACAGTAGAAAATTATTTTTTGAATAATTTACTATAGAAAAGGCAATCATTGGCGTAATTAAAACTTGCGATAGTAAAAAATTATTTTTTTGAATAATTTACTATAGAAAAGGCAATCCCTGGCGCAATTAAAATTTGCGACAGTAGAAAATTATTTTTTGAATAATTTACTATAGAAAAGGCAATCCCTGGCGTAATTAAAATTTGCGACAGTATAAAATTATTTTTTGAATAATTTACTATAGAAAAGGCAATCCCTGGCGCAATTACAATTTGCGATAGTAAAAAATTATTTTTTGCAAAATTTACTGTAGAAAAGGCAATCCCTGGCGCAATTAAAATTTGCGACAGTAAAAAATTATTTTTTGAATAATTTACTATAGAAAAGGCAATCCCTGGCGTAATTAAAATTTGCAACAGTATAAAATTATTTTTTGAATAATTTACTATAGAAAAGGCAATCCCTGGCGTAATTAATATTTGCGACAGTATAAAATTATTTTTTGAATAATTTACTATAGAAAAGGCAATCCCTGGCGTAATTAAAATTTGCGACAGTATAAAATTATTTTTTGAATAATTTACTATAGAAAAGGCAATCCCTGCCGCAATTACAATTTGCGATAGTAAAAAATTATTTTTTGCAAAATTTACTGTAGAAAAGGCAATCCCTGGCGCAATTAAAATTTGCGACAGTAAAAAATTATTTTTTGAATAATGTACTATAGAAAAGGCAATCCCTGGCGTAATTAAAATTTGCGACAATATAAAATTATTTTTTGAATAATTTACTATAGAAAAGGCAATCCCTGGCGTAATTAAAATTTGCGACAGTATAAAATTATTTTTTGAATAATTTACTATAGAAAAGGCAATCCCTGGCGTAATTAAAACTTGCAATGGTAAGAAATTATTTTTTGAATAATTTACTATAGAAAAGGAAATCCCTGGCGCAATTAAAATTTGCGACAGTAAAAAATTATTTTTTGAATAATTTACTATAGAAAAGGCAATCCCTGGCGTAATTAAAATTTGCGACAGTATAAAATTATTTTTTGAATAATTTACTATAGAAAAGGCAATCCCTGGCGCAATTAAAATTGCGACAGTAGAAAATTATTTTTTGAATAATTTACTATAGAAAAGGCAATCCCTGGCGGATTTGAAATTTGCGACAGTAAAAATTATTTTTTGAATAATTTACTATAGAAAAGGCAATCCCTGGCGCAATTAAAACTTGCGATAGTAAAAAATTATTTTTTGAATAATTTACTATAGAAAAGGCAATCCCTGGCGCAATTAAAATTTGCGACAGTAAAAAAATTATTTTTTGAATAATTTACTATAGAAAAGGCAATCCCTGGCGTAATTAAAATTTGCGACAGTAAAAAATTATTTTTTGAATAATTTACTATAGAAAAGCCAATCCCTGGCGTAATTAAAATTTGCGACAGTTGAAAATTATTTTTTGAATAATTTACTATAGAAAAGGCAATCCATGGCGCACTTTAAATTTGCGACAGTAAAAAATTACTTTTTGAATAATTTACTATAGAAAAGGCAATCCCTGGCGCAATTAAAATTTGCGACAGTAAAAAATTATTTTATGAATAATTTACTATAGAAAAGGCAATCCCTGGCGTAATTAAAATTTGCGACAGTAAAAAATTATTTTTTGAATAATTTACTATAGAAAAGGCAAGCCCTGGCGTAATTAAAATTTGCGACAGTAGAAAATTATTTTTTGAATAATTTACTATAGAAAAGGCAATCCCTGGCGCAATTACAATTTGCGACAGTAAAAAATTATTTTTTGCAAAATTTACTGTAGAAAAGGCAATCCCTGGCGCAATTAAAATTTGCGACAGTAAAAAATTATTTTTTGAATAATTTACTATAGAAAAGGCAATCCCTGGCGTAATTAAAATTTGCGACAGTATAAAATTATTTTTTAAATAATTTACTATAGAAAAGGCAATCCCTGGCGTAATTAATATTTGCGACAGTATAAAATTATTTTTTGAATAATTTACTATAGAAAAGGCAATCCCTGGCGTAATTAAAATTTGCGACAGTATAAAATTATTTTTTGAATAATTTACTATAGAAAAGGCAATCCCTGGCGTAATTAAAATTTGCGATAGTAAAAAATTATTTTTTGCAAAATTTACTGTAGAAAAAGCAATCCCTGGCGCAATTAAAATTTGCGAAAGTAAAAAATTATTTTTTGAATAATGTACTATAGAAAAGGCAATCCCTGGCGTAATTAAAATTTGGGACAGTATAAAATTATTTTTTGAATAATTTACTATAGAAAAGGCAATCCCTGACGTAATTAAAATTTGCGACAGTATAAAATAATTTTTTGAATAATTTACTATAGAAAAGGCAATCCCTGGCGTAATTAAAACTTGCGATAGTAAGAAATTATTTTTTGAATAATTTACTATAGAAAAGGAAATCCCTGGCGCAATTAAAATTTGCGACAGTAAAAAATTATTTTTTGAATAATTTACTATAGAAAAGGCAATCCCTGGCGTAATTAAAATTTGCGACAGTAGAAAATTATTTTTTGAATAATTTACTATAGAAAAGGCAATCCCTGGCGTAATTAAAATTTGCGATAGTAAAAAATTATTTTTTGAATAATTTACTATAGAAAAGGCAATCCCTGTCGTAATTAAAATTTGCGACAATAAAAAATTATTTTTTGAATAATTTACTATAGAAAAGGCAATCCCTGGCGTAATTAAAATTTGCGACAGTAGAAAATTATTTTTTGAATAATTTACTATAGAAATGGCAATCCCTGGCGTAATTAAAATTTGCGACAATTGAAAATTATTTTTTGAATAATTTACTATAGAAAAGGCAATCCCTGGCGTAATTAAAATTTGCGACAGTAAAAAATTATTTTTTGAATAATTTACTATAGAAAAGGCAATCCCTGGCGTAATTAAAATTTGCGACAGTATAAAATTATTTTTTGAATAATTTACTGTAGAAAAGGCAATCCCTGGCGTAATTAAAATTTGCGACAGTATAAAATTATTTTTTGAATAATTTACTATAGAAAAGGCAATCCCTGGCGTAATTAAAATTTGCGACAGTAGAAAATTATTTTTTGAATAATTTACTATAGAAAAGGCAATCCCTGGCGTAATTAAAATTTGCGACAGTATAAAATTATTTTTTGAATAATTTACTATAGAAAAGGCAATACCTGGCGTAGTTAAAATTTGCGACAGTAGAAAATTATTTTTTGAATAATTTACTATAGAAAAGGCAATCCCTGGCGTAATTAAAATTTGCGACAGTAAAAAATTATTTTTTGAATAATTTACTATAGAAAAGGCAATCCCTGGCGTAATTAAAATTTGCGACAGTAGAAAATTATTTTTTGAATAATTTACTATAGAAATGGCAATCCCTGGCGTAATTAAATTTGCGACAATTGAAAATTATTTTTTGAATAATTTACTATAGAAAAGGCAATCCCTGGCGTAATTAAAATTTGCGACAGTAAAAAATTATTTTTTGAATAATTTACTATAGAAAAGGCAATCCCTGGCGTAATTAAAATTTGCGACAGTATAAAATTATTTTTTGAATAATTTACTGTAGAAAAGGCAATCCCTGGCGTAATTAAAATTTGCGACAGTATAAAATTATTTTTTGAATAATTTACTATAGAAAAGGCAATCCCTGGCGTAATTAAAATTTGCGACAGTAGAAAATTATTTTTTGAATAATTTACTATAGAAAAGGCAATCCCTGGCGTAATTAAAATTTGCGACAGTAAAAAATTATTTTTTGAATAATTTACTATAGAAAAGGCAATCCCTGGCGTAATTAAAATTTGCGACAGTAGAAAATTATTTTTTGAATAATTTACTATAGAAAAGGCAATCCCTGGCGTAATTAAAATTTGCGACAGTTGAAAATTATTTTTTGAATAATTTACTATAGAAAAGGCAATCCCTGGCGTAATTAAAATTTGCGACAGTAAAATATTATTTTTTGAATAATTTACTATAGAAAAGGAATCCCTGGCGTATTTAAAATTTGCGACAGTATAAAATTATTTTTTGAATAATTTACTATAGAAAAGGCAATCCCTGGCGTAGTTAAAATTTGCGACAGTAGAAAATTATTTTTTGAATAATTTACTATAGAAAAGGCAATCCCTGGCGTAATTAAAACTTGCGATAGTAAAAAATTATTTTTTTGAATAATTTACTATAGAAAAGGCAATCCCTGGCGCAATTAAAATTTGCGACAGTAAAAAATTATTTTTTGAATAATTTACTATAGAAAAGGCAATCCCTGGCGTAATTAAAATTTGCGACAGTATAAAATTATTTTTTGAATAATTTACTATAGAAAAGGCAATCCCTGGCGTAATTAAAATTTGCGATAGTAAAAAATTATTTTTCGAATAATTTACTATAGAAAAGGCAATCCCTGGCGTAATTAAAATTTGCGACAGTAAAAAATTATTTTTTGAATAATTTACTATAGAAAAGGAAATCCCTGGCGTAATTAAAATTTGCGACAGTAGAAAATTATTTTTTGAATAATTTACTATAGAAAGGGCAATCCCTGGCGTAATTAAAATTTGCGACAATTGAAAATTATTTTTTGAATAATTTACTATAGAAAAGGCAATCCCTGGCGTAATTAAAATTTGCGACAGTAAAAAATTATTTTTTGAATAATTTACTATAGAAAAGGCAATACCTGGCGTAATTAAAATTTGCGACAGTATAAAATTATTTTTTGAATAATTTACTGTAGAAAAGACAATCCCTGGCGTAATTAAAATTTGCGACAGTATAAAATTATTTTTTGAATAATTTACTATAGAAAAGGCAATCCCTGGCGTAATTAAAATTTGCGACAGTAGAAAATTATTTTTTGAATAATTTACTATAGAAAAGGCAATCCCTGGCGTAATTAAAATTTGAGACAGTTGAAAATTATTTTTTGAATAATTTACTATAAAAAAGGCAATCCCTGGCGTAATTAAAATTTGCGACAGTAAAAAATTATTTTTTGAATAATTTACTATAGAAAAGGCAATCCCTGGCGTAATTAAAACTTGCGATAGTTAAAAATTATTTTTTGAATAATTTACTATAGAAAAGGCAATCCCTGGCGCTATTAAAATTTGCGACAGTAGAAAATTATTTTTTGAATAATTTACTATAGAAAAGGCAATCCCTGGCGTAGTTAAAATTTGCGACAGTATAAAATTATTTTTTGAATAATTTACTATAGAAAAGGCAATCCCTGGCGCAATTACAATTTGCGATAGTAAAAAATTATTTTTTGCAAAATTTACTCTAGAAAAGGCAATCCCTGGCGCAATTAAAATTTGCGACACTAAAAAATTATTTTTTGAATAATTTACTATAGAAAAGGCAATCCCTGGCGTAATTAAAATTTGCGATAGTAAAAAATTATTTTTTTGAATAATTTACTATAGAAAAGGCAATCCCTGGCGCAATTAAAATTTGCGACACTAAAAAATTATTTTTTGAATAATTTACTATAGAAAAGGCAATCCCTGGCGTAATTAAAATTTGCGACAGTATAAAATTATTTTTTGAATAATTTACTATAGAAAAGGCAATCCCTGGATTAATTAAAATTTGCGACAGTATAAAATTATTTTTTGAATAACTTACTATAGAAAAGGCAATCCCTGGCGTAATTAAAACTTGCGATAGTAAGAAATTATTTTTTGAATAATTTACTATAGAAAAGTCAATCCCTGGCGCAATTAAAATTTGCGACAGTAAAAAATTATTTTTTGAATAATTTACTATAAAAAAGGCAATCCCTGGCGTAATTAAAATTTGCGACAGTAAAAAATTATTTTTTGAATAATTTACTATAGAAAAGGCAATCCCTGGCGCAATTAAAATTTGCGACAGTAAAAAATTATTTTTTGAATAATTTACTATAGAAAAGGCAATCCCTGGCGTAATTAAAATTTGCGACAGTATAAAATTATTTTTTGAATAATTTACTATAGAAAAGGCAATCCCTGGCGTAATTAAAATTTGCGATAGTAAAAAATTATTTTTCGAATAATTTACTATAGAAAAGGCAATCCCTGGCGTATTAAAATTTGCGACAGTATAAAATTATTTTTTGAATAATTTACTATAGAAAAGGCAATCCCTGGCGTAGTTAAAATTTGCGACAGTAGAAAATTATTTTTTGAATAATTTACTATAGAAAAGGCAATCCCTGGCGTAATTAAAACTTGCGATAGTAAAAAATTATTTTTTTGAATAATTTACTATAGAAAAGGCAATCCCTGGCGCAATTAAAATTTGCGACAGTAAAAAATTATTTTTTGAATAATTTACTATAGAAAAGGCAATCCCTGGCGTAATTAAAATTTGCGACAGTATAAAATTATTTTTTGAATAATTTACTATAGAAAAGGCAATCCCTGGCGTAATTAAAATTTGCGATAGTAAAAAATTATTTTTCGAATAATTTACTATAGAAAAGGCAATCCCTGGCGTAATTAAAATTTGCGACAGTAAAAAATTATTTTTTGAATAATTTACTATAGAAAAGGAAATCCCTGGCGTAATTAAAATTTGCGACAGTAGAAAATTATTTTTTGAATAATTTACTATAGAAAGGGCAATCCCTGGCGTAATTAAAATTTGCGACAATTGAAAATTATTTTTTGAATAATTTACTATAGAAAAGGCAATCCCTGGCGTAATTAAAATTTGCGACAGTAAAAAATTATTTTTTGAATAATTTACTATAGAAAAGGCAATACCTGGCGTAATTAAAATTTGCGACAGTATAAAATTATTTTTTGAATAATTTACTGTAGAAAAGACAATCCCTGGCGTAATTAAAATTTGCGACAGTATAAAATTATTTTTTGAATAATTTACTATAGAAAAGGCAATCCCTGGCGTAATTAAAATTTGCGACAGTAGAAAATTATTTTTTGAATAATTTACTATAGAAAAGGCAATCCCTGGCGTAATTAAAATTTGAGACAGTTGAAAATTATTTTTTGAATAATTTACTATAAAAAAGGCAATCCCTGGCGTAATTAAAATTTGCGACAGTAAAAAATTATTTTTTGAATAATTTACTATAGAAAAGGCAATCCCTGGCGTAATTAAAACTTGCGATAGTTAAAAATTATTTTTTGAATAATTTACTATAGAAAAGGCAATCCCTGGCGCTATTAAAATTTGCGACAGTAGAAAATTATTTTTTGAATAATTTACTATAGAAAAGGCAATCCCTGGCGTAGTTAAAATTTGCGACAGTATAAAATTATTTTTTGAATAATTTACTATAGAAAAGGCAATCCCTGGCGCAATTACAATTTGCGATAGTAAAAAATTATTTTTTGCAAAATTTACTCTAGAAAAGGCAATCCCTGGCGCAATTAAAATTTGCGACACTAAAAAATTATTTTTTGAATAATTTACTATAGAAAAGGCAATCCCTGGCGTAATTAAAATTTGCGACAGTATAAAATTATTTTTTGAATAATTTACTATAGAAAAGGCAATCCCTGGATTAATTAAAATTTGCGACAGTATAAAATTATTTTTTGAATAACTTACTATAGAAAAGGCAATCCCTGGCGTAATTAAAACTTGCGATAGTAAGAAATTATTTTTTGAATAATTTACTATAGAAAAGTCAATCCCTGGCGCAATTAAAATTTGCGACAGTAAAAAATTATTTTTTGAATAATTTACTATAGAAAAGGCAATCCCTGACGTAATTAAAATTTGCGACAGTATAAAATTATTTTTTGAATAATTTACTATAGAAAAGGCAATCCCTTGCGTAATTAAAACTTGCGATCGTAAGAAATTATTTTTTGAATAATTTACTATAGAAAAGGCAATCCCTGGCGCAATTAAAATTTGCGACAGTAAAAAATTATTTTTTGAATAATTTACTATAGAAAAGGCAATCCCTGGCGCAATTAAAATTTGCGACAGTAAAAAATTATTTTTTGAATAATTTACTATAGAAAAGGCAATCCTTGGCGTAATTACAATTTGCGACAGTAAAAAATTATTTTTTGAATAATTTACTATAGAAGAGGCAATCCCTGGCGCACTTAAAATTTGCGACAGTAAAAAATTATTTTTTGAATAATTTACTATAGAAAAGGCAATCCCTGGCGTAATTAAAATTTGCGACAGTAAAAAATTATTTTTTGAATAATTTACTATAGAAAAGGCAATCCCTGGCGTATTTAAAATTTGCGACAGTAGATAATTATTTGTTGAATAATTTACTATAGAAAAGGCAATCCCTGGCGTAATTAAAATTTGCGACAGTTGAAAATTATTTTTTGAATAATTTACTATAGAAAAGGCAATCCCTGGCGTAATTAAAATTTGCGACAGTAAAAAATTATTTTTTGAATAATTTACTATAGAAAAGGCAATCCCTGGCGTAATTAAAATTTGCGACAGTATAAAATTATTTTTTGAATAATTTACTATAGAAAAGGCAATCCCTGGCGTAATTAAAATTTGCGACAGTATAAAATTATTTTTTGAATAATTTACTATAGAAAAGGCAATCCCTGGCGTAATTAAAATTTGCGACAGTAGAAAATTATTTTTTGAATAATTTACTATAGAAAAGGCAATCCCTGGCGTAATTAAAACTTGCGATAGTAAAAAATTATTTTTTGAATAATTTAATATAGAAAAGGCAATCCCTGGCGCAATTAAAATTTGCGACAGTAGAAAATTATTTTTTGAATAATTTACTATAGAAAAGGCAATCCCTGGCGTAATTAAAATTTGCCACAGTATAAAATTATTTTTTGAATAATTTACTATAGAAAAGGCAATCCCTGGCGCAATTACAATTTGCGATAGTAAAAAATTATTTTTTGTAAAATTTACTGTAGAAAAGGTAATCCCTGGCGCAATTAAAATTTGCGACAGTAAAAAATTATTTTTTGAATAATTTACTATAGAAAAGGCAATCCCTGGCGTAATTAAAATTTGCGACAGTATAAAATTATTTTTTGAATAATTTACTATAGAAAAGGCAATCCCTGGCGTAATTAAAATTTGCGACAGTATAAAATTATTTTTTGAATAATTTACTATAGAAAAGGCAATCCCTGGCGTAATTAAAACTTGCGATAGTAAGAAATTATTTTTTGAATAATTTACTATAGAAAAGGCAATCCCTGGCGCAATTAAAATTTGCGACAGTAAAAAATTATTTTTTGAATAATTTACTATAGAAAAGGCAATCCCTGGCGTAATTAAAATTTGCGACAGTATAAAATTATTTTTTGAATAATTTACTATAGAAAAGGCAATCCCTGGCGTAATTAAAACTTGCGATAGTAAGAAATTATTTTTTGAATAATTTACTATAGAAAAGGAAATCCCTGGCGTAATTAAAATTTGCGACAGTAGAAAATTATTTTTTGAATAATTTACTATAGAAAGGGCAATCCCTGGCGTAATTAAAATTTGCGACAATTGAAAATTATTTTTTGAATAATTTACTATAGAAAAGGCAATCCCTGGCGTAATTAAAATTTGCGACAGTAAAAAATTATTTTTTGAATAATTTACTATAGAAAAGGCAATACCTGGCGTAATTAAAATTTGCGACAGTATAAAATTATTTTTTGAATAATTTACTGTAGAAAAGGCAATCCCTGGCGTAATTAAAATTTGCGACAGTATAAAATTATTTTTTGAATAATTTACTATAGAAAAGGCAATCCCTGGCGTAATTAAAATTTGCGACAGTAGAAAATTATTTTTTGAATAATTTACTATAGAAAAGGCAATCCCTGGCGTAATTAAAATTTGAGACAGTTGAAAATTATTTTTTGAATAATTTACTATAGAAAAGGCAATCCCTGGCGTAATTAAAATTTGCGACAGAAAAAAATTATTTTTTGAATAATTTACTATAGAAAAGGCAATCCCTGGCGTAATTAAAATTTGCGACAGTATAAAATTATTTTTTGAATAATTTACTATAGAAAGGCAATCCCTGGCGTAATTAAAATTTGCGACAGTATAAAATTATTTTTTGAATAACTTACTATAGAAAAGGCAATCCCTGGCGTAATTAAAATTTGCGACAGTAGAAAATTATTTTTTGAATAATTTACTATAGAAAAGGCAATCCCTGGCGTAATTAAAACTTGCGATAGTTAAAAATTATTTTTTGAATAATTTACTATAGAAAAGGCAATCCCTGGCGCTATTAAAATTTGCGACAGTAGAAAATTATTTTTTGAATAATTTACTATAGAAAAGGCAATCCCTGGCGCAGTTAAAATTTGCGACAGTATAAAATTATTTTTTGAATAATTTACTATAGAAAAGGCAATCCCTGGCGCAATTACAATTTGCGATAGTAAAAAATTATTTTTTGCAAAATTTACTCTAGAAAAGGCAATCCCTGGCGCAATTAAAATTTGCGACACTAAAAAATTATTTTTTGAATAATTTACTATAGAAAAGGCAATCCCTGGCGTAATTAAAATTTGCGACAGTATAAAATTATTTTTTGAATAATTTACTATAGAAAAGGCAATCCCTGGATTAATTAAAATTTGCGACAGTATAAAATTATTTTTTGAATAACTTACTATAGAAAAGGCAATCCCTGGCGTAATTAAAACTTGCGATAGTAAGAAATTATTTTTTGAATAATTTACTATAGAAAAGGCAATCCCTGGCGCAATTAAAATTTGCGACAGTAAAAAATTATTTTTTGAATAATTTACTATAGAAAAGGCAATCCCTGACGTAATTAAAATTTGCGACAGTATAAAATTATTTTTTGAATAATTTACTATAGAAAAGGCAATCCCTTGCGTAATTAAAACTTGCGATAGTAAGAAATTATTTTTTGAATAATTTACTATAGAAAAGGCAATCCCTGGCGCAATTAAAATTTGCGACAGTAAAAAATTATTTTTTGAATAATTTACTATAGAAAAGGCAATCCCTGGCGCAATTAAAATTTGCGACAGTAAAAAATTATTTTTTGAATAATTTACTATAGAAAAGGCAATCCTTGGCGTAATTACAATTTGCGACAGTAAAAAATTATTTTTTGAATAATTTACTATAGAAGAGGCAATCCCTGGCGCACTTAAAATTTGCGACAGTAAAAAATTATTTTTTGAATAATTTACTATAGAAAAGGCAATCCCTGGCGTAATTAAAATTTGCGACAGTAAAAAATTATTTTTTGAATAATTTACTATAGAAAAGGCAATCCCTGGCGTATTTAAAATTTGCGACAGTAGATAATTATTTGTTGAATAATTTACTATAGAAAAGGCAATCCCTGGCGTAATTAAAATTTGCGACAGTTGAAAATTATTTTTTGAATAATTTACTATAGAAAAGGCAATCCCTGGCGTAATTAAAATTTGCGACAGTAAAAAATTATTTTTTGAATAATTTACTATAGAAAAGGCAATCCTGCGTAATTAAAATTTTCGACAGTATAAAATTATTTTTTGAATAATTTACTATAGAAAAGGCAATCCCTGGCGCAATTACAATTTGCGATAGTAAAAAATTATTTTTGTAAAATTTACTGTAGAAAAGGTAATCCCTGGCGCAATTAAAATTTGCGACAGTAAAAAATTATTTTTTGAATAATTTACTATAGAAAAGGCAATCCCTGGCGTAATTAAAATTTGCGACAGTATAAAATTATTTTTTGAATAATTTACTATAGAAAAGGCAATCCCTGGCGTAATTAAAATTTGCGACAGTATAAAATTATTTTTTGAATAATTTACTATAGAAAAGGCAATCCCTGGCGTAATTAAAACTTGCGATAGTAAGAAATTATTTTTTGAATAATTTACTATAGAAAAGGCAATCCCTGGCGCAATTAAAATTTGCGATAGTAAAAAATTATTTTTTGTAAAATTTACTGTAGAAAAGGTAATCCCTGGCGCAATTAAAATTTGCGACAGTAAAAAATTATTTTTTGAATAATTTACTATAGAAGGGGCAATCCTGGCGCACTTAAAATTTGCGACAGTAAAAAATTATTTTTTGAATAATTTACTATAGAAAAGGCAATCCCTGGCGTAATTAAAATTTGCGACAGTAAAAAATTATTTTTTGAATAATTTACTATAGAAAAGGCAATCCGTGGCGTAATTAAAATTTGCGACAGTAGAAAATTATTTTTTGAATAATTTACTATAGAAAAGGCAATCCCTGGCGTAATTAAAATTTGCGACAGTTGAAAATTATTTTTTGAATAATTTATTATAGAAAAGGCAATCCCTGGCGTAATTAAAATTTGCGACAGTATAAAATTATTTTTTGAATAATTTACTATAGAAAAGGCAATCCCTGGCGTAATTAAAATTTGCGACAGTAGAAAATTATTTTTTGAATAATTTACTAAAGAAAAGGCAATCCCTGGCGTAATTAAAAACTTGCGATAGTAAAAAATTATTTTCTTGAATAATTTAATATAGAAAAGGCAATCCCTGGCGCAATTAAAATTTGCGACAGTAGAAAGTTATTTTTTGAATAATTTACTATAGAAAAGGCAATCCCTGGCGTAATTAAAATTTGCCACAGTATAAAATTATTTTTTGAATAATTTACTATAGAAAAGGCAATCCCTGGCGCAATTACAATTTGCGTTAATAAAAAATTATTTTTTGTAAAATTTACTGTAGAAAAGGCAATCCCTGGCGCAATTAAAATTTGCGACAGTAAAAAATTATTTTTTGAATAATTTACTATAGAAAAGGCAATCCCTGGCGTAATTAAAATTTGCGACAGTATAAAATTATTTTTTGAATAATTTACTATAGAAAAGGCAATCCCTGGCGTAATTAAAATTTGCGACAGTATAAAATTATTTTTTGAATAATTTACTATAGAAAAGGCAATCCCTGGCGTAATTAAAACTTGCGATAGTAAGAAATTATTTTTTGAATAATTTACTATAGAAAAGGCAATCCCTGGCGCAATTAAAATTTGCGACAGTAAAAAAATTATTTTTTGAATAATTTACTATAGAAAAGGCAATCCCTGGCGTAATTAAAATTTGCGACAGTAGAAAATTATTTTTTGAATAATTTACTATAGAAAAGGCAATCCTTGGCGTAATTAAAACTTGCGATAGTAAGAAATTATTTTTTGAATAATTTACTATAGAACAGGCAATCCCTGGCGTAATTAAAATTTGCGACAGTAGAAAATTATTTTTTGAATAATTTACTATAGAAAAGGCAATCCCTGGCATAATTAAAATTTGCGACAGTATAAAATTGTTTTTTGAATAATTTACTATAGAAAAGGCAATCCCTGGCGTAATTAAAACTTGCGATAGTAAGAAATTATTTTTTGAATAATTTACTATAGAAAAGGCAATCCCTGGCGTAATTAAAATTTGCGACAGTAGAAAATTATTTTTTGAATAATTTACTATAGAAAAGGCAATCCCTGGCGTAATTAAAACTTGCAATAGTAAAAATTATTTTTTGAATAATTTACTATAGAAAAGGCAATCCCTGGCGCAATTAAAATTTGCGACAGTAAAAAATTATTTTTTGAATAATTTACTATAGAAAGGCAATCCCTGGCGTAATTAAAACTTGCGGTAGTAAAAAATTATTTTTTGAATAATTTAATATAGAAAAGGCAATCCCTGGCGCAATTAAAATTTGCGACAGTAGAAAATTAGTTTTTGAATAATTTACTATAGAAAAGGCAATCCCTGGCGTAATTAAAAATTTGCGACAGTATAAAATAATTTTTTGAATAATTTACTATAGAAAAGGCAATCCCTGGCGTAATTAAAATTTGCGACAGAATAAAATTATTTTTTGAATAATTTACTATAGAAAAGGCAATCCCTGGCGTAATTAAAACTTGCGATAGTAAGAAATTATTTTTTGAATAATTTACTATAGAAAAGGCAATCCCTGGCGTAATTAAAATTTGCGACAGTAAAAAATTTTTTTTTGAATAATTTACTATAGAAAAGGCAATCCCTGGCGTATTTAAAATTTGCGACAGTAGAAAATTATTTTTTGAAAAATTTACTATAGAAAAAGCAATCCCTGGCGTAATTAAAATTTGCGACAGTTGAAAATTATTTTTTGAATAATTTACTATAGAAAAGGCAATCCCTGGCGTAATTAAAATTTGCGACAGTAAAAAATTATTTTTTGAATAATTTACTATAGAAAAGGCAATCCCTGGCGTAATTAAAATTTGCGACAGTATAAAATTATTTTTTGAATAATTTACTATAGAAAAGGCAATCCCTGGCGTAATTAAAATTTGCGACAGTATAAAATTATTTTTTGAATAATTTACTATAGAGAAGGCAATCCCTGGCGTAATTAAAATTTGCGACAGTAGAAAATTATTTTTTGAATAATTTACTATAGAAAAGGCAATCCCTGGCGTAATTAAAACTTGCGATAGTGAAAAATTATTTTTTGAATAATTTAATATAGAAAAGGCAATCCCTGGCGCAATTAAAATTTGCGACAGTAGAAAATTATTTTTTGAATAATTTACTATAGAAAAGGCAATCCCTGGCGTAATTAAAATTTGCCACAGTATAAAATTATTTTTTGAATAATTTACTATAGAAAAGGCAATCCCTGGCGTAATTAAAATTTGCGACAGTAGAAAATTATTTTTTGAATAATTTACTATAGAAAAGGCAATCCCTGGCGTAATTAAAACTTGCGATAGTGAAAAATTATTTTTTGAATAATTTAATATAGAAAAGGCAATCCCTGGCGCAATTAAAATTTGCGACAGTAGAAAATTATTTTTTGAATAATTTACTATAGAAAAGGCAATCCCTGGCGTAATTAAAATTTGCCACAGTATAAAATTATTTTTTGAATAATTTACTATAGAAAAGGCAATCCCTGGCGCAATTACAATTTGCGACAGTAAAAAATTATTTTTTGTAAAATTTACTGTAGAAAAGGTAATCCCTGGCGCAATTAAAATTTGCGACAGTAAAAAATTATTTTTTGAATAATTTACTATAGAAAAGGCAATCCCTGGCGTAATTAAAATTTGCGACAGTATAAAATTATTTTTTGAATAATTTACTATAGAAAAGGCAATCCCTGGCGTAATTAAAATTTGCGACAGTATAAAATTATTTTTTGAATAATTTACTATAGAAAAGGCAATCCCTGGCGTAATTAAAACTTGCGATAGTAAGAAATTATTTTTTGAATAATTTACTATAGAAAAGGCAATCCCTGGCGCAATTAAAATTTGCGACAGTAAAAAATTATTTTTTGAATAATTTACTATAGAAAAGGCAATCCCTGGCGTAATTAAAATTTGCGACAGTATAAAATTATTTTTTGAATAATTTACTATAGAAAAGGCAATCCCTGGCGTAATTAAAACTTGCGATAGTAAGAAATTATTTTTTGAATAATTTACTATAGAAAAGGCAATCCCTGGCGCAATTAAAATTTGCGACAGTAAAAAATTATTTTTTGAATAATTTACTATAGAAAAGGCAATCCCTGGCGCAATTAAAATTTGCGACAGTAAAAAATTATTTTTTGAATAATTTACTATAGAAAAGGCAATCCCTGGCGTAATTACAATTTGCGACAGTAAAAAATTATTTTTTGAATAATTTACTATAGAAGAGGCAATCCCTGGCGCACTTAAAATTTCCGACAGTAAAAAATTATTTTTTGAATAATTTACTATAGAAAAGGCAATCCCTGGCGTAATTAAAATTTGCGACAGTAAAAAATTATTTTTTGAATAATTTACTATAGAAAAGGCAATCCCTGGCGTAATTAAAATTTGCGACAGTAGAAAATTATTTTTTGAATAATTTACTATAGAAAAGGCAATCCCTGGCGTAATTAAAATTTGCGACAGTTGAAAATTATTTTTTGAATAATTTACTATAGAAAAGGCAATCCCTGGCGTAATTAAAATTTGCGACATTAAAAAATTATTTTTTGAATAATTTACTATAGAAAAGGCAATCCCTGGCGTAATTAAAATTTGCGACAGTATAAAATTATTTTTTGAATAATTTACTATAGAAAAGGCAATCCCTGGCGTAATTAAAATTTGCGACAGCATAAAATTATTTTTTGAATAATTTACTATAGAAAAGGCAATCCCTGGCGTAATTAAAATTTGCGACAGTAGAAAATTATTTTTTGAATAATTTACTAAAGAAAAGGCAATCCCTGGCGTAATTAAAACTTGCGATAGTAAAAAATTATTTTTTGAATAATTTAATATAGAAAAGGCAATCCCTGGCGCAATTAAAATTTGCGACAGTAGAAAGTTATTTTTTGAATAATTTACTATAGAAAAGGCAATCCCTGGCGTAATTAAAATTTGCGACAGTATAAAATTATTTTTTGAATAATTTACTATAGAAAAGGCAATCCCTGGCGCAATTACAATTTGCGATAGTAAAAAATTATTTTTTGTAAAATTTACTGTAGAAAAGGCAATCCCTGGCGCAATTAAAATTTGCGACAGTAAAAAATTATTTTTTGAATAATTTACTATAGAAGAGGCAATCCCTGGCGTAATTAAAATTTGCGACAGTATAAAATTATTTTTTGAATAATTTACTATAGAAAAGGCAATCCCTGGCGTAATTAAAATTTGCGACAGTATAAAATTATTTTTTGAATAATTTACTATAGAAAAGGCAATCCCTGGCGTAATTAAAACTTGCGATAGTAAGAAATTATTTTTTGAATAATTTACTATATAAAAGGCAATCCCTGGCGCAATTAAAATTTGCGACAGTAAAAAATTATTTTTTGAATAATTTACTATAGAAAAGGCAATCCCTGGCGTAATTAAAATTTGCGACAGTAGAAAATTATTTTTTGAATAATTTACTATAGAAAAGGCAATCCTTGGCGTAATTAAAACTTGCGATAGTAAGAAATTATTTTTTGAAAAATTTACTATAGAAAAGGCAATCCCTGGCGTAATTAAAATTTGCGACAGTAGAAAATTATTTTTTGAATAATTTACTATAGAAAAGGCAATCCCTGGCATAATTAAAATTTGCGACAGTATAAAATTGTTTTTTGAATAATTTACTATAGAAAAGGCAATCCCTGGCGTAATTAAAACTTGCGATAGTAAGAAATTATTTTTTGAATAATTTACTATAGAAAAGGCAATCCCTGGCGTAATTAAAATTTGCGACAGTAGAAAATTATTTTTTGAATATTTTACTATAGAAAAGGCAATCCCTGGCGTAATTAAAACTTGCAATAGTAAAAAATTATTTTTTGAATAATTTACTATAGAAAAGGCAATCCCTGGCGCAATTAAAATTTGCGACAGTAAAAAATTATTTTTTGAATAATTTACTATAGAAAAGGCAATCCCTGGCGTAATTAAAACTTGCGGTAGTAAAAAATTATCTTTTGAATAATTTACTATAGAAAAGGCAATCCCTGGCGTAATTAAAATTTGCGACAGTAGAAAATTATTTTTTGAATAATTTACTATAGAAAAGGCAATCCCTGGCGTAATTAAAACTTGCGATAGTAAAAAATTATTTTTTGAATAATTTAATATAGAAAAGGCAATCCCTGGCGCAATTAAAATTTGCGACAGTAGAAAATTATTTTTTGAATTATTTACTATAGAATAGGCAATCCCTGGCGTAATTAAAATTTGCCACAGTATAAAATTATTTTTTGAATAATTTACTATAGAAAAGGCAATCCCTGGCGTAATTAAAATTTGCGACAGTAAAAAATTATTTTTTGAATAATTTACTATAGAAAAGGCAATCCCTGGCGTAATTAAAATTTGCGACAGTAGAAAATTATTTTTTGAATAATTTACTATAGAAAAGGCAATCCCTGGCGTAATTAAAACTTGCGACAGTTGAAAATTATTTTTTGAATAATTTACTATAGAAAAGGCAATCCCTGGCGTAATTAAAATTTGCGACAGTAAAAAATTATTTTTTGAATAATTTACTATAGAAAAGGCAATCCCTGGCGTAATTAAAATTTGCGACAGTATAAAATTATTTTTTGAATAATTTACTATAGAAAAGGCAATCCCTGGCGTAATTAAAATTTGCGACAGTATAAAATTATTTTTTGAATAATTTACTATAGAAAAGGCAATCCCTGGCGTAATTAAAATTTGCGACAGTAGAAAATTATTTTTTGAATAATTTACTATAGAAAAGGCAATCCCTGGCGTAATTAAAACTTGCGATAGTAAAAAATTATTTTTTGAATAATTTAATATAGAAAAGGCAATCCCTGGCGCAATTAAAATTTGCGACAGTAGAAAATTATTTTTTGAATTATTTACTATAGAATAGGCAATCCCTGGCGTAATTAAAATTTGCCACAGTATAAAATTATTTTTTGAATAATTTACTATAGAAAAGGCAATCCCTGGCGCAAATACAATTTGCGATAGTAAAAAATAATTTTTTGTAAAATTTACTGTAGAAAAGGCAATCCCTGGCGCAATTAAAATTTGCGACAGTAAAAAATTATTTTTTGAATAATTTACTATAGAAAAGGCAATCCCTGGCGTAATTAAAATTTGCGACAGTATAAAATTATTTTTTGAATAATTTACTATAGGAAAGGCAATCCCTGGCGTAATTAAAATTTGCCACAGTATAAAATTATTTTTTGAATAATTTACTATAGAAAAGTCAATCCCTGGCGTAATTAAAATTTGCGACAGTATAAAATTATTTTTTGAATAATTTACTATAGAAAAGGCAATCCCTGGCGTAATTAAAATTTGCCACAGTATAAAATTATTTTTTGAATAATTTACTATAGAAAAGGCAATCCCTGGCGTAATTAAAATTTGCGACAGTAAAAAATTATTTTTTGAATAATTTACTATAGAAAAGGCAATCCCTGGCGTAATTAAAATTTGCGACAGTAGAAAATTATTTTTTGAATAATTTACTATAGAAAAGGCAATCCCTGGCGTAATTAAAATTTGCGACAGTTGAAAAATATTTTTTGAATAATTTACTATAGAAAAGGCAATCCCTGGCGTAATTAAAATTTGCGACAGTCAAAAATTATTTTTTGAATAATTTACTATAGAAAAGGCAATCCCTGGCGTAATTAAAATTTGCGACAGAATAAAATTATTTTTTGAATAATTTACTATAGAAAAGGCAATCCCTGGCGTAATTAAAATTTGCGACAGTATAAAATTATTTTTTGAATAATTTACTATAGAAAAGGCAATCCCTGGCGTAATTAAAATTTGCGACAGTAGAAAATTATTTTTTGAATAATTTACTATAGAAAAGGCAACCCGTAATTAAAACTTGCGATAGTAAAAAATTATTTTTTGAATAATTTAATATAGAAAAGGCAATCCCTGGCGCAATTAAAATATGCGACAGTAGAAAATTATTTTTTGAATAATTTACTATAGAAAAGGCAATCCCTGGCGTAATTAAAATTTGCCACAGTATAAAATTATTTTTTGAATAATTTACTATAGAAAAGGCAATCCCTGGCGCAATTACAATTTGCGATAGTAAAAAATTATTTTTTGTAAAATTTACTGTAGAAAAGGCAATCCCTGGCGCAGTTAAAATTTGCGACAGTAAAAAATTATTTTTTGAATAATTTACTATACAAAAGGCAATCCCTGGCGTAATTAAAATTTGCGACAGTATAAAATTATTTTTTGAATAATTTACTATAGAAAAGGCAATCCCTGGCGTAATTAAAATTTGCGACAGTATAAAATTATTTTTTGAATAATTTACTATAGAAAAGGCAATCCCTGGCGTAATTAAAACTTGCGATAGTAAGAAATTATTTTTTGAATAATTTACTATAGAAAAGGCAATCCCTGGCGCAATTAAAATTTGCGACAGTAAAAAATTATTTTTTGAATAATTTACTATAGAAAAGGCAATCCCTGGCGTAATTAAAATTTGCGACAGTAGAAAATTATTTTTTGAATAATTTACTATAGAAAAGGCAATCCTTGGCGTAATTAAAACATGCGATAGTAAGAAATTATTTTTTGAATAATTTACTATAGAAAAGGCAATCCCTGGCGTAATTAAAATTTGCGACAGTAGAAAATTATTTTTTGAATAATTTACTATAGAAAAGGCAATCCCTGGCATAATTAAAATTTGCGACAGTATAAAATTATTTTTTGAATAATTTACTATAGAAAAGGCAATCCCTGGCGTATTTAAAATTTGCGACAGTAGAAAATTATTTTTTGAATAATTTACTATAGAAAAGGCAATCCCTGGCGTAATTAAAACTTGCGATAGTAAGAAATTATTTTTTGAATAATTTACTATAGAAAAGGCAATCTCTGGCGCAATTAAAATTTGCGACAGTAAAAAATTATTTTTTGAATAATTTACTATAGAAAAGGCAATTCCTGGCGTAATTAAAACTTGCGATAATAAGAAATTATTTTTTGAATAATTTACTATAGAAAAGGCAATCCCTGGCGTAATTAAAACTTGCGATAGTAAAAAATTATTTTTTGAATAATTTAATATAGAAAAGGCAATCCCTGGCGCAATTAAAATTTGCGACAGTAGAAAATTATTTTTTGAATAATTTACTATAGAAAAGGCAACACTTGGCGTAATTAAAATTTGCCACATTATAAAATTATTTTTTGAATAATTTACTATAGAAAAGGCAATACCTGGCGCAATTACAATTTGCGATAGTAAAAAATTATTTTTTGTAAAATTTACTGTAGAAAAGGCAATCCCTGGCGCAATTAAAATTTGCGACAGTAAAAAATTATTTTTTGAATAATTTACTATAGAAAAGGCAATCCCTGGCGTAATTAAAATTTGCGACAGTAGAAAATTATTTTTTGAATAATTTACTATAGAAAAGGCAATCCCTGGCGTAATTAAAATTTGCCACAGTATAAAATTATTTTTTGAATAATTTACTATAGAAAAGGCAATCCCTGGCGTAATTAAAACTTGCGATAGTAAAAAATTATTTTTTGAATAATTTAATATAGAAAAGGCAATCCCTGGCGCAATTAAAATTTGCGACAGTAGAAAATTATTTTTTGAATAATTTACTATAGAAAAGGCAATCCCTGGCGTAATTAAAATTTGCCACAGTATAAAATTATTTTTTGAATAATTTACTATAGAAAAGGCAATCCCTGGCGCAATTACAATTTGCGATAGTAAAAAATTATTTTTTGTAAAATTTACTGTAGAAAAGGTAATCCCTGGCGCAATTAAAATTTGCGACAGTAAAAAATTATTTTTTGAATAATTTACTATAGAAAAGGCAATCCCTGGCGTAATTAAAATTTGCGACAGTAGAAAATTATTTTTTGAATAATTTACTATAGAAAAGGCAATCCCTGGCGTAATTAAAATTTGCCACAGTATAAAATTATTTTTTGAATAATTTACTATAGAAAGGGCAATCCCTGGCGTATTTAAAATTTGCGACAGTAGAAAATTATTTTTTGAATAATTTACTATAGAAAAGGCAATCCCTGGCGTAATTAAAACTTGCGATAGTAAGAAATTATTTTTTGAATAATTTACTATAGAAAAGGCAATCCCTGGCGCAATTAAAATTTGCGACAGTAAAAAATTATTTTTTGAATAATTTACTATAGAAAAGGCAATTCCTGGCGCAATTACAATTTGCGATAGTAAAAAATTATTTTTTGTAAAATTTACTGTAGAAAAGGCAATCCCTGGCGCAATTAAAATTTGCGACAGTAAAAAATTATTTTTTGAATAATTTACTATAGAAAAGGCAATACCTGGCCTAATTAAAATTTGCGACAGTAGAAAATTATTTTTTGAATAATTTACTATAGAAAAGGCAATCCCTGGCGTAATTGAAATTTGCCACAGTATAAAATTATTTTTTGAATAATTTACTATAGAAAAGGCAATCCCTGGCGTATTTAAAATTTGCGACAGTAGAAAATTATTTTTTGAATAATTTACTATAGAAAAGGCAATCCCTGGCGTAATTAAAACTTGCGATAGTAAGAAATTATTTTTTGAATAATTTACTATAGAAAAGGCAATCCCTGGCGCAATTAAAATTTGCGACAGTAAAAAATTATTTTTTGAATAATTTACTATAGAAAAGGCAATTCCTGGCGCAATTACAATTTGCGATAGTAAAAAATTATTTTTTGTAAAATTTACTGTAGAAAAGGCAATCCCTGGCGCAATTAAAATTTGCGACAGTAAAAAATTATTTTTTGAATAATTTACTATAGAAAAGGCAATCCCTGGCGTAATTAAAATTTGCGACAGTAGAAAATTATTTTTTGAATAATTTACTATAGAAAAGGCAATCCCTGGCGTAATTAAAATTTGCCAAAGTATAAAATTATTTTTTGAATCATTTACTATAGAAAAGGCAATCCCTGGCGCAATTACAATTTGCGATAGTAAAAAATTATTTTTTGTAAAATTTACTGTAGAAAAGGCAATTCCTGACGCAATTAAAATTTGCGACAGTAAAAAATTATTTTTTGAATAATTTACTATAGAAAAGGCAATCCCTGGCGTAATTAAAATTTGCGACAGTATAAAATTATTTTTTGAATAATTTACTATAGAAAAGGCAATCCCTGGCGTAATTAAAATTTTCGACAGTATAAAATTATTTTTTGAATAATTTACTATAGAAAAGGCAATCCCTGGCGTAATTAAAACTTGCGATAGTAAGAAATTATTTTTTGAATAATTTACTATAGAAAAGGCAATCCCTGGCGCAATTAAAATTTGCGACAGTAAAAAATTATTTTTTTAATAATTTACTATAGAAAAGGCAATCCCTGGCGTAATTAAAATTTGCGACAGTAGAAAATTATTTTTTGAATAATTTACTATAGAAAAGGCAATCCTTGGCGCAATTAAAACTTGCGATAGTAAGAAATTATTTTTTGAATAATTTACTATAGAAAAGGCAATCCCTGGCGTAATTAAAATTTGCCACAGTATAAAATTATTTTTTGAATAATTTACTATAGAAAAGGCAATCCCTGGCGTATTTAAAATTTGCGACAGTAGAAAATTATTTTTTGAATAATTTACTATAGAAAAGGCAATCCCTGGCGTAATTAAAACTTGCGATAGTAAGAAATTATTTTTTGAATAATTTACTATAGAAAAGGCAATCCCTGGCGCAATTAAAATTTGCGACAGTAAAAAATTATTTTTTGAATAATTTACTATAGAAAAGGCAATTCCTGGCGCAATTACAATTTGCGATAGTAAAAAATTATTTTTTGTAAAATTTACTGTAGAAAAGGCAATCCCTGGCGCAATTAAAATTTGCGACAGTAAAAAATTATTTTTTGAATAATTTACTATAGAAAAGGCAATCCCTGGCGTAATTAAAATTTGCGACAGTAGAAAATTATTTTTTGAATAATTTACTATAGAAAAGGCAATCCCTGGCGTAATTAAAATTTGCCACAGTATAAAATTATTTTTTGAATAATTTACTATAGAAAAGGCAATCCCTGGCGCAATTACAATTTGCGATAGTAAAAAATTATTTTTTGTAAAATTTACTGTAGAAAAGGCAATCCCTGGCGCAATTAAAATTTGCGACAGTAAAAAATTATTTTTTGAATAATTTACTATAGAAAAGGCAATCCCTGGCGTAATTAAAATTTGCGACAGTATGAAATTATTTTTTGAATAATTTACTATAGAAAAGGCAATCCCTGGCGTAATTAAAATTTTCGACAGTATAAAATTATTTTTTGAATAATTTACTATAGAAAAGGCAATCCCTGGCGTAATTAAAACTTGCGATAGTAAGAAATTATTTTTTGAATAATTTACTATAGAAAAGGCAATCCCTGGCGCAATTAAAATTTGCGACAGTAAAAAATTATTTTTTGAATAATTTACTATAGAAAAGGCAATCCCTGGCGTAATTAAAATTTGCGACAGTAGAAAATTATTTTTTGAATAATTTACTATAGAAAAGGCAATCCTTGGCGTAATTAAAACTTGCGATAGTAAGAAATTATTTTTTGAATAATTTACTATAGAAAAGGCAATCCCTGGCGTAATTAAAATTTGCGACAATAGAAAATTATTTTTTGAATAATTTACTATAGAAAAGGCAATCCCTGGCATAATTAAAATTTGCGACAGTATAAAATTATTTTTTGAATAATTTACTATAGAAAAGGCAATCCCTGGCGTATTTAAAATTTGCGACAGAAGAAAATTATTTTTTGAATAATTTACTATAGAAAAGGCAATCCCTGGCGTAATTAAAACTTGCGATAGTAAGAAATTATTTTTTGAATAATTTACTATAGAAAAGGCAATCCCTGGCGCAATTAAAATTTGCGACAGTAAAAAATTATTTTTTGAATAATTTACTATAGAAAAGGCAATTCCTGGCGTAATTAAAACTTGCGATAATAAGAAATTATTTTTTGAATAATTTACTATAGAAAAGGCAATCCCTGGCGTAATTAAAACTTGCGATAGTAAAAAATTATTTTTTGAATAATTTAATATAGAAAAGGCAATCCCTGGCGCAATTAAAATTTGCGACAGTAGAAAATTATTTTTTGAATAATTTACTATAGAAAAGGCAATCCCTGGCGTAATTTAAATTTGCCACAGTATAAAATTATTTTTTGAATAATTTACTATAGAAAAGGCAATCCCTGGCGCAATTACAATTTGCGATAGTAAAAAATTATTTTTTGTAAAATTTACTGTAGAAAAGGCAATCCCTGGCGCAATTAAAATTTGCGACAGTAAAAATTATTTTTTGAATAATTTACTATAGAAAAGGCAATCCCTGGCGTAATTAAAATTTGCGACAGTATAAAATTATTTTTTGAATAATTTACTATAGAAAAGGCAATCCCTGGCGTAATTAAAATTTGCGACAGTATAAAATTATTTTTTGAATAATTTACTATAGAAAAGGCAATCCCTGGCGTAATTAAAACTTGCGATAGTAAGAAATTATTTTTTGAATAATTTACTATAGAAAAGGCAATCCCTGGCGCAATTAAAATTTGCGACAGTAAAAAATTATTTTTTGAAAAATTTACTATAGAAAAGGCAATCCCTGGCGTAATTAAAATTTGCGACAGTAGAAAATTATTTTTTGAATAATTTACTATAGAAAAGGCAATCCTTGGCGTAATTAAAACTTGCGATAGTAAGAAATTATTTTTTGAATAATTTACTATAGAAAAGGCAATCCCTGGCGTAATTAAAATTTGCGACAGTAGAAAATTATTTTTTGAATAATTTACTATAGAAAAGGCAATCCCTGGCATAATTAAAATTTGCGACAGTTTAAAATTGTTTTTTGAATAATTTACTATAGAAAAGGCAATCCCTGGCGTAATTAAAACTTGCGATAGTAAGAAATTATTTTTTGAATAATTTACTATAGAAAAGGCTATCCCTGGCGTAATTAAAATTTGCGACAGTAGAAAATTATTTTTTGAATATTTTACTATAGAAAAGGCAATCCCTGGCGTAATTAAAACTTGCAATAGTAAAAAATTATTTTTTGAATAATTTACTATAGAAAAGGCAATCCCTGGCGTAATTAAAACTTGCGATAGTAAGAAATTATTTTTTCAATAATTTACTATAGAAAAGGCAATCCCTGGCGTAATTAAAATTTGCGACAGTAGAAAATTATTTTTTGAATAATTTACTATAGAAAAGGCAATCCCTGGCGTAATTAAAACTTGCGATAGTAAGAAATTATTTTTTGAATAATTTACTATAGAAAAGGCAATCCCTGGCGCAATTAAAATTTGCGACAGTAAAAAATTATTTTTTGAATAATTTACTATAGAAAAGGCAATTCCTGGCGTAATTAAAACTTGCGATAATAAGAAATTATTTTTTGAATAATTTACTATAGAAAAGGCAATCCCTGGCGCAATTAAAATTTGCGACAGTAAAAAATTAGTTTTTGAATAATTTACTATAGAAAAGGCAATCCCTGGCGTAATTAAAATTTGCGACAGTAGAAAATTATTTTTTGTATAATTTACTATAGAAAAGGCAATCCCTGGCGTAATTAAAACTTGCGATAGTAAAAAATTATTTTTTGAATAATTTACTATAGAAAAGGCAATCCCTGGCGCAATTAAAATTTGCGACAATAAAAAATTATTTTTTGAATAATTTACTATAGAAAAGGCAATCCCTGGCGTAATTAAAATTTGCGACAGTAAAAAATTATTTTTTGAATAATTTACTATAGAAAAGGCAATCCCTGGCGCAATTACAATTTGCGACAGTAAAAAATTATTTTTTGAATAATTTACTATGGAAAAGGCAATCCCTGGCGCACTTAAAATTTGCGACAGTATAAAATTTTTTTTTGAATAATTTACTATAGAAAAGGCAATCCCTGGCGCAATTAAAATTTGCGACAGTAGAAAATTATTTTTTGAATAATTTACTATAGAAAAGGCAATCCCTGGCGTAATTAAAATTTGCCACAGTATAAAATTATTTTTTGAATAATTTACTATAGAAAAGGCAATCCCTGGCGCAATTACAATTTGCGATAGTAAAAAATTATTTTTTGTAAAATTTACTGTAGAAAAGGCAATCCCTGGCGCAATTAAAATTTGCGACAGTAAAAAATTATTTTTTGAATAATTTACTATAGAAAAGGCAATCCCAGGCGTAATTAAAACTTGCGATAGTAAGAAATTATTTTTTGAATAATTTACTATAGAAAAGGCAATCCCTGGCGTAATTAAAATTTGCGACAGTAGAAAATTATTTTTTGAATAATTTACTATAGAAAAGGCAATCCCTGGCGTAATTAAAACTTGCGATAGTAAGAAATTATTTTTTGAATAATTTACTATAGAAAAGGCAATCCCTGGCGCAATTAAAATTTGCGACAGTAAAAAATTATTTTTTGAATAATTTACTATAGAAAAGGCAATTCCTGGCGTAATTAAAACTTGCGATAATAAGAAATTATTTTTTGAATAATTTACTATAGAAAAGGCAATCCCTGGCGTAATTAAAACTTGCGATAATAAGAAATTATTTTTTGAATAATTTACTATAGAAAAGGCAATCCCTGGCGCAATTAAAATTTGCGACAGTAAAAAATTATTTTTTGAATAATTTACTATAGAAAAGGCAATCCCTGGCGTAATTAAAATTTTCCACAGTATAAAATTATTTTTTGAATAATTTACTATAGAAAAAGGCAATCCCTGGCGTAATTAAAATTTGCGACAGTAGAAAATTATTTTTTGAATAATTTACTATAGAAAAGGCAATCCCTGGCGTAATTAAAATTTGCGACAGTTGAAAATTATTTTTTGAATAATTTACTATAGAAAAGGCAATCCCTGGCGTAATTAAAATTTGCGACAGTAAAAAATTATTTTTTGAATAATTTACTATAGAAAAGGCAATCCCTGGCGTAATTAAAATTTGCGACAGTAGAAAATTATTTTCTGAATAATTTACTATAGAAAAGGCAATCCCTGGCGCAATTAAAATTTGCGACAATAAAAAATTATTTTTTGAATAATTTACTATAGAAAAGGCAATCCCTGGCGCAATTACAATTTGCGATAGTAAAAAATTATTTTTTGTAAAATTTACTGTAGAAAAGGCAATCCCTGGCGTAATTAAAATTTGCGACAGTAGAAAATTATTTTTTGAATAATTTACTATAGAAAAGGCAATCCCTGGCGTAATTAAAATTTGCGACAGTATAAAATTATTTTTTGAATAATTTACTATAGAAAAGGCAATCCCTGGCGTAATTAAAATTTGCCACAGTATAAAATTATTTTTTGAATAATTTACTATAGAAAAGGCAATCCCTGGCGTAATTAAAATTTGCGACAGTAAAAAATTAGTTTTTGAATAATTTACTATAGAAAAGGCAATCCCTGGCGTAATTAAAATTTGCGACAGTATAAAATTATTTTTTGAATAATTTACTATAGAAAAGGCAATCCCTGGCGTAATTAAAGCTTGCGATAGTAAGAAATTATTTTTTGAATAATTTACTATAGAAAAGGCAATCCCTGGCGCAATTAAAATTTGCGACAGTAAAAAATTATTTTTTGAATAATTTACTATAGAAAAGGCAATCCCTGGCGTAATTAAAATTTGCGACAGTAGAAAATTATTTTTTGAATAATTTACTATAGAAAAGGCAATCCTTGGCGTAATTAAAACTTGCGATAGTAAGAAATTATTTTTTGAATAATTTACTATAGAAAAGGCAATCCCTGGCGTAATTAAAATTTGCGACAGTAGAAAATTATTTTTTGAATAATTTACTATAGAAAAGGCAATCCCTGGCATAATTAAAATTTGCGACAGTATAAAATTGTTTTTTGAATAATTTACTATAGAAAAGGCAATCCCTGGCGTAATTAAAACTTGCGATAGTAAGAAATTATTTTTTGAATAATTTACTATAGAAAAGGCAATCCCTGGCGTAATTAAAATTTGCGACAGTAGAAAATTATTTTTTGAATAATTTACTATAGAAAAGGCAATCCCTGGCATAATTAAAATTTGCGACAGTATAAAATTGTTTTTTGAATAATTTACTATAGAAAAGGCAATCCCTGGCGTAATTAAAATTTACGACAGTAGAAAATTATTTTTTGAATAATTTACTATAGAAAAGGCAATCCCTGGCATAATTAAAATTTGCGACAGTATAAAATTGTTTTTTGAATAATTTACTATAGAAAAGGCAATCCCTGGCGTAATTAAAACTTGTGATAGTAAGAAATTATTTTTTGAATAATTTACTATAGAAAAGGCAATCCCTGGCGCAATTAAAATTTGCGACAGTAAAAAATTATTTTTTGAATAATTTACTATAGAAAAGGCAATCCCTGGCGCACTTAAAATTTGCGACAGTAAAAAATTATTTTTTGAATAATTTACTATAGAAAAGCCAATCCCTGGCGTAATTAAAATTTGCGACAGTAAAAAATTATTTTTTGAATAATTTACTATAGAAAAGGCAATCCCTGGCGTAATTAAAACTTGCGGTAGTAAAAAATTATTTTTTGAATAATTAACTATAGAAAAGGCAATCCCTGGCGTAATTAAAATTTGCGACAGTAGAAAATTATTTTTTGAATAATTTACTATAGAAAAGGCAATCCCTGCCGTAATTAAAACTTGCGATAGTAAGAAATTATTTTTTGAATAATTTACTATAGAAAAGGCAATCCCTGGCGTAATTAAAAGTTGCGACAGTAGAAAATTATTTTTTGAATAATTTACTATAGAAAAGGCAATCCCTGGCGTCATTAAAACTTGCGATAGTAAGAAATTATTTTTTGAATAATTTACTATAGAAAAGGCAATCCCTGGCGCAATTAAAATTTGCGACAGTAAAAAATTATTTTTTGAATAATTTTCTATAGAAAAGGCAATTCCTGGCGTAATTAAAACTTGCGATAATAAGAAATTATTTTTTGAATAATTTACTATAGAAAAGGCAATCCCTGGCGTAATTAAAACTTGCGATAGTAAAAAATTATTTTTTGAATAATTTACTATAGAAAAGGCAATCCCTGGCGTAATTAAAATTTGCGACAGTAGAAAATTATTTTTTGAATAATTTACTATAGAAAAGGCAATCCCTGCCGTAATTAAAACTTGCGATAGTAAGAAATTATTTTTTGAATAATTTACTATAGACAAGGCAATCCCTGGCGTAATTAAAAGTTGCGACAGTAGAAAATTATTTTTTGAATAATTTACTATAGAAAAGGCAATCCCTGGCGTAATTAAAACTTGCGATAGTAAGAAATTATTTTTTGAATAATTTACTATAGAAAAGGCAATCCCTGGCGCAATTAAAATTTGCGACAGTAAAAAATTATTTTTTGAATAATTTACTATAGAAAAGGCAATTCCTGGCGTAATTAAAACTTGCGATAATAAGAAATTATTTTTTGAATAATTTACTATAGAAAAGGCAATCCCTGGCGCAATTAAAATTTGCGACAGTAAAAAATTAGTTTTTGAATAATTTACTATAGAAAAGGCAATCCCTGGCGTAATTAAAATTTGCGACAGTAGAAAATTATTTTTTGTATAATTTACTATAGAAAAGGCAATCCCTGGCGTAATTAAAACTTGCGATAGTAAAAAATTATTTGTTGAATAATTTACTATAGAAAAGGCAATCCCTGGCGCAATTAAAATTTGCGACAATAAAAAATTATTTTTTGAATAATTTACTATAGAAAAGGCAATCCCTGGCGTAATTAAAATTTGCGACAGTAAAAAATTATTTTTTGAATAATTTACTATAGAAAAGGCAATCCCTGGCGTAATTAAAACTTGCGACAGTATAAAATTATTTTTTGAATAATTTACTATAGAAAAGGCAATCCCTGGCGCAATTACAATTTGCGATAGTAAAAAATTATTTTTTGTAAAATTTACTGTAGAAAAGGCAATCCCTGGCGCAATTAAAATTTGCGACAGTAAAAAATTATTTTTTGTATAATTTACTATAGAAAAGGCAATCCCTGGCGTAATTAAAACTTGCGATAGTAAGAAATTATTTTTTGAATAATTTACTATAGAAAAGGCAATCCCTGGCGTAATTAAAATTTGCGACAGTAGAAAATTATTTTTTGAATAATTTACTATAGAAAAGGTAATCCCTGGCGTAATTAAAACTTGCGATAGTAAGAAATTATTTTTTGAATAATTTACTATAGAAAAGGCAATCCCTGGCGTAATTAAAATTTGCCACAGTATAAAATTATTTTTTGATTAATTTACTATAGAAAAGGCAATCCCTGGCGCAGTTACAATTTGCGATAGTAAAAAATTATTTTTTGTAAAATTTACTGTAGAAAAGGCAATCCCTGGCGCAATTAAAATTTGCGACAGTAAAAAATTATTTTTTGAATAATTTACTATAGAAAAGGCAATCCCTGGCGTAATTAAAATTTGCGACAGTATAAAATTATTTTTTGAATAATTTACTATAGAAAAGGCAATCCCTGGCGTAATTAAAATTTGCGACAGTATAAAATTATTTTTTGAATAATTTACTATAGAAAAGGCAATCCCTGGCGTAATTAAAGCTTGCGATAGTAAGAAATTATTTTTTGAATAATTTACTATAGAAAAGGCAATCCCTGGCGCAATTAAAATTTGCGACAATAAAAAATTATTTTTTGAATAATTTACTATAGAAAAGGCAATCCCTGGCGTAATTAAAATTTGCGACAGTAGAAAATTATTTTTTGAATAATTTACTATAGAAAAGGCAATCCTTGGCGTAATTAAAACTTGCGATAGTAAGAAATTATTTTTTGAATAATTTACTATAGAAAAGGCAATCCCTGGCGTAATTAAAATTTGCGACAGTAGAAAATTATTTTTTGAATAATTTACTATAGAAAAGGCAATCCCTGGCATAATTAAAATTTGCGACAGTATAAAATTGTTTTTTGAATAATTTACTATAGAAAAGGCAATCCCTGGCGTAATTAAAGCTTGCGATAGTAAGAAATTATTTTTTGAATAATTTACTATAGAAAAGGCAATCCCTGGCGCAATTAAAATTTGCGACAGTAAAAAATTATTTTTTGAATAATTTACTATAGAAAAGGCAATCCCTGGCGCACTTAAAATTTTCGACAGTAAAAAATTATTTTTTGAATAATTTACTATAGAAAAGCCAATCCCTGGCGTAATTAAAATTTGCGACAGTAAAAAATTATTTTTTGAATAATTTACTATAGAAAAGGCAATCCCTGGCGTAATTAAAACTTGCGGTAGTAAAAAATTATTTTTTGAATAATTTACTATAGAAAAGGCAATCCCTGGCGTAATTAAAATTTGCGAGAGTAGAAAATTATTTTTTGAATAATTTACTATAGAAAAGGCAATCCCTGCCGTAATTAAAACTTGCGATATTAAGAAATTATTTTTTGAATAATTTAATATAGAAAAGGCAATCCCTGGCGTAATTAAAATTTGCGACAGTAGAAAATTATTTTTTGAATAATTTACTATAGAAAAGGCAATCCCTGGCGTAATTAAAACTTGCGATAGTAAGAAATTATTTTTTGAATAATTTACTATAGAAAAGGCAATCCCTGGCGCAACTAAAATTTGCGACAGTAAAAAATTATTTTTTGAATAATTTACTATAGAAAAGGCAATTCCTGGCGTAATTAAAACTTGCGATAATAAGAAATTATTTTTTGAATAATTTACTATAGAAAAGGCAATCCCTGGCGTAATTAAAACTTGCGATAATAAGAAATTATTTTTTGAATAATTTACTATAGAAAAGGCAATCCCTGGCGCAATTAAAATTTGCGACAGTAAAAAATTATTTTTTGAATAATTTACTATAGAAAAGGCAATCCCTGGCGTAATTAAAATTTGCGACAGTAGAATATTATTTTTTGTATAATTTACTATAGAAAAGGCAATCCCTGGCGTAATTAAAACTTGCGATAGTAAAAAATTATTTTTTGAATAATTTACTATAGAAAAGGCAATCCCTGGCGCAATTAAAATTTGCGAGAGTAAAAAATTATTTTTTGAATAATTTACTATAGAAAAGGCAATCCCTGGCGTAATTAAAATTTGCGACAGTAAAAAATTATTTTTTGAATAATTTACTATAGAAAAGG
Source organism: Dioctria linearis (assembly GCA_963930735.1). Taxonomy (NCBI): domain Eukaryota; kingdom Metazoa; phylum Arthropoda; class Insecta; order Diptera; family Asilidae; genus Dioctria; species Dioctria linearis. Next base: position 266,375 of record CAWVNZ010002025.1, read on the forward strand.
CAATCCCTGGCGCAATTACAATTTGCGACAGTAAAAAATTATTTTTTGAATAATTTACTATGGAAAAGGCAATCCCTGGCGCACTTAAAATTTGCGACAGTAAAAAATTATTTTTTGAATAATTTACTATAGAAAAGGCAATCCCTGGCGTAATTAAAATTTGCGACAGTAAAAAATTATTTTTTGAATAATTTACTATAGAAAAGGCAATCCCTGGCGCACTTAAAAGTTGCGACAGTAAAAAATTATTTTTTGAATAATTTACTATAAAAAAGGCAATCCCTGGCGTAATTAAAATTTGCGACAGTATAAAATTTTTTTTTGAATAATTTACTATAGAAAAGGCAATCCCTGGTGCAATTAAAATTTGCGACAGTAGAAAATTATTTTTTGAATAATTTACTATAGAAAAGGCAATTCCTGGCGTAATTAAAACTTGCGATAATAAGAAATTATTTTTTGAATAATTTACTATAGAAAAGGCAATCCCTGGCGTAATTAAAACTTGCGATAATAAGAAATTATTTTTTGAATAATTTACTATAGAAAAGGCAATCCCTGGCGCAATTAAAATTTGCGACAGTAAAAAATTATTTTTTGAATAATTTACTATAGAAAAGGCAATCCCTGGCGTAATTAAAATTTGCGACAGTAGAATATTATTTTTTGTATAATTTACTATAGAAAAGGCAATCCCTGGCGTAATTAAAACTTGCGATAGTAAAAAATTATTTTTTGAATAATTTACTATAGAAAAGGCAATCCCTGGCGCAATTAAAATTTGCGACAGTAAAAAATTATTTTTTGAATAATTTACTATAGAAAAGGCAATCCCTGGCGTAATTAAAATTTGCGACAGTAAAAAATTATTTTTTGAATAATTTACTATAGAAAAGGCAATACCTGGCGCAATTACAATTTGCGACAGTAAAAAATTATTTTTTGAATAATTTACTATGGAAAAGGCAATCCCTGGCGCACTTAAAATTTGCGACAGTAAAAAATTATTTTTTGAATAATTTACTATAGAAAAGGCAATCCCTGGCGTAATTAAAATTTGCGACAGTAAAAAATTATTTTTTGAATAATTTACTATAGAAAAGGCAATCCCTGGCGCACTTAAAAGTTGCGACAGTAAAAAATTATTTTTTGAATAATTTACTATAAAAAAGGCAATCCCTGGCGTAATTAAAATTTGCGACAGTATAAAATTTTTTTTTGAATAATTTACTATAGAAAAGGCAATCCCTGGTGCAATTAAAATTTGCGACAGTAGAAAATTATTTTTTGAATAATTTACTATAGAAAAGGAAATCCCTGGCGTATTTAAAATTTGCGACAGGAAGAAATTATTTTTTGAATAATTTACTATAGAAAAGGCAATCCCTGGCGTAATTAAAATTTGCGACAGTATAAAATTATTTTTTGAATAATTTACTATAGAAAAGGCAATCCCTGGCGCAATTAAAATTTGCGACAGTATAAAATTATTTTTTGAATAATTTACTATAGAAAAGGCAATACCTGGCGTAATTAAAATTTGCGACAGTAGAAAATTATTTTTTGAATAATTTACTATAGAAAAGGCAATCCCTGGCGTAATTAAAATTTGCGACAGTGGAAAATTATTTTTTGAATAATTTACTATAGAAAAGGCAATTCCTGGCGCAATTAAAATTTGCGACAGTAAAAAATTATTTTTTGCAAAATTTACTATAGAAAAGGCAATCCCTGGCGCACTTAAAATTTGCGACAGTAGAAAATTATTTTTTTGAATAATTTACTATAGAAAAGGCAATCCCTGGCGTAATTAAAATTTGCGACAGTATAAAATTATTTTTTGAATAATTTACTATAGAAAAGGCAATCCCTGGCGTAATTAAAATTTGCGACAGTAGAAAATTATTTTTTGAATAATTTACTATAGAAAAGGTAATCCCTGGCGTAATTAAATTTTGCGACAGTAGAAAATTATTTTTTGAATAATTTACTATAGAAAAGGCAATCCCTGGCGCACTTAAAATTTGCGACAGTAAAAAATTATTTTTTGAATAATTTACTATAGAAAAGGCAATCCCTGGCGCAATTAAAATTTGCGACAGTAGAAAATTTTTTTTTGAATAATTTACTATAGAAAAGGCAATCCCTGGCGCAATTACAATTTGCGATAGTAAGAAATTATTTTTTGAATAATTTACTATAGAAAAGGCAATCCCTGGCGTAATTAAAATTTGCGAGAGTAGAAAATTATTTTTTGAATAATTTACTATAGAAAAGGTAATCCCTGGCGTAATTAAAACTTGCGATAGTAAGAAATTATTTTTTGAATAATTTACTATAGAAAAGGCAATCCCTGGCGCAATTAAAACTTGCGACAGTAAAAAATTATTTTTTGAATAATTTACTATAGAAAAGGCAATTCCTGGCGTAATTAAAACTTGCGATAATAAGAAATTATTTTTTGAATAATTTACTATAGAAAAGGCAATCCCTGGCGTAATTAAAACTTGCGATAATAAGAAATTATTTTTTGAATAATTTACTATAGAAAAGGCAATCCCTGGCGCAATTAAAATTTGCGACAGTAAAAAATTATTTTTTGAATAATTTACTATAGAAAAGGCAATCCCTGGCGTAATTAAAATTTGCGACAGTAGAAAATTATTTTTTGTATAATTTACTATAGAAAAGGCAATCCCTGGCGTAATTAAAACTTGCGATAGTAAAAAATTATTTTTCGAATAATTTACTATAGAAAAGGCAATCCCTGGCGCAATTAAAATTTGCGACAGTAAAAAATTATTTTTTGAATAATTTACTATAGAAAAGGCAATCCCTGGCGTAATTAAAATTTGCGACAGTAAAAAATTATTTTTTGAATAATTTACTATAGAAAAGGCAATCCCTGGCGCAATTACAATTTGCGACAGTAAAAAATTATTTTTAGAATAATTTACTATGGAAAAGGCAATCCCTGGCGCACTTAAAATTTGCGACAGTAAAAAATTATTTTTTGAATAATTTACTATAGAAAAGGCAATCCCTGGCGTAATTAAAATTTGCGACAGTAAAAAATTATTTTTTGAATAATTTACTATAGAAAAGGCAATCCCTGGCGCACTTAAAATTTGCGACAGTAAAAAATTATTTTTTGAATAATTTACTATAGAAAAGGCAATCCCTGGCGTATTTAAAATTTGCGACAGTATAAAATTATTTTTTGAATAATTTACTATAGAAAAGGCAATCCCTGGCGCAATTAAAATTTGCGACAGTATAAAATTATTTTTTGAATAATTTACTATAGAAAAGGCAATACCTGGCGTAATTAAAATTTGCGACAGTAGAAAATTATTTTTTGAATAATTTACTATAGAAAAGGCAATCCCTGGCGTAATTAAAATTTGCGACAGTGGAAAATTATTTTTTGAATAATTTACTATAGAAAAGGCAATCCCTGGCGTAATTAAAATTTGCGACAGTAGAAAATTATTTTTTGAATAATTTACTATAGAAAAGGCAATCCCTGGCGTAATTAAAATTTGCGACAGTAGAAAATTATTTTTTGAATAATTTACTATAGAAAAGGCAATCCCTGGCGTAATTAAAATTTGCGACAGTAGAAAATTATTTTTTGAATAATTTACTATAGAAAAGGCAATCCCTGGCGTAATTAAAATTTGCGACAATTGAAAATTATTTTTTGAATAATTTACTATAGAAAAGGCAATCCCTGGCGCAATTAAAATTTGCGACAGTAGAAAATTATTTTTTGAATAATTTACTATAGAAAAGGCAATCCCTGGCGTAATTAAAATTTGCGACAGTAGAAAATTATTTTTTGAATAATTTACTATAGAAAAGGCAATCCCTGGCGTAATTAAAATTTGCGACAGTTGAGAATTATTTTTTCAATAATTTACTATAGAAAAGGCAATCCCTGGCGTAATTAAAATTTGCGACAGTAAAAAATTATTTTTTGAATAATTTACTATAGAAAAGGCAATCCCTGGCGTAATTAAAATTTGCGACAGTTTAAAATTATTTTTTGAATAATTTAGTATAGAAAAGGCAATCCCTGGCGCAATTACAATTTGCGACAGTAGAAAATTATTTTTTGAATAATTTACTATAGAAAAGGCAAACCCTGGCGTAATTTAAATTTGCGACAGTTGAAAATTATTTTTTGAATAATTTACTATAGAAAAGGCAATCCCTGGCGTAATTAAAATTTGCGACAGTAAAAAATTATTTTTGAATAATTTACTATAGAAAAGGCAATCCCTGGCGTAATTAAAATTTGCGACAGTAGAAAATTATTTTTTGAATAATTTACTATAGAAAAGGCAATCCCTGGCGTAATTAAAATTTGCGACAGTAGAAAATTATTTTTTGAATAATTTACTATAGAAAAGGCAATCCCTGGCGTATTTAAAATTTGCGACAGTAAAAAATTAATTTGTGAGAAATTTACTATAGTAAAGGCAATCCCTGGCGCAATTAAAATTTGCGACAGTAAAAAATTATTTTTTGCATAATTTACTATAGAAAAGGCAATCCCTGGCGCACTTAAAATTTGCGACAGTAAGAAATTATTTTTTGAATAATTTACTATAGAAAAGGCAATCCCTGGCGTAATTAAAATTTGCGACAGTAGAAAATTATTTTTTGAATAATTTACTATAGAAAAGGCAATCCCTGGCGCAATTAAAATTTGCGACAGTATAAAATTATTTTTTGAATAATTTACTATAGAAATGGCAATCCCTGGCGTATATAAAATTTGCGACAGTAAAAAATTATTTTTTGAATAATTTACTATAGAAAAGGCAATCCCTGGCGTAATTAAAATTTGCGACAGTAGAAAATTATTTATTGAATAATTTACTATAGAAAAGGCAATCCCTGGCGCATTTAAAATTTGCGACAGTAGAAAATTATTTTTTGAATAATTTACTATAGAAAAGGCAATCCCTGGCGTATTTAAAATTTGCGACAGTAAGAAATTATTTTTTGAATAATTTACTATAGAAAAGGCAATCCCTGGCGCAATTAAAATTTGCGACAGTAGAAAATTATTTTTTGAATAATTTACTATAGAAAAGGCTATCCCTGGCGTAATTAAAATTTGCCACAGTAGAAAATTATTTTTTGAATAATTTACTATAGAAAAGGCAATCCCTGGCGTAATTAAAATTTGCGACAGTAGAAAATTATTTTTTGAATAATTTACTATAGAGAAGGCAATCCCTGGCGTAATTAAAATTTGCGACAGTAGAAAATTATTTTTTGAATAATTTACTATAGAAAAGGCAATCCCTGGCGTAATTAAAATTTGCGACAGTTGAAAATTATTTTTTGAATAATTTACTATAGAAAAGGCAATCCTTGGCGTAATGAAAATTTGCGACAGTAGAAAATTATTTTTTGAATAATTTACTATAGAAAAGGCAATCCCTGGCGTATTTAAAATTTCCGACAGTATAAAATTATTTTTTGAATAATTTACTATAGAAAAGGCAATCCCTGGCACAATTAAAATTTGCGACAGTATAAAATTATTTTTTGAATATTTTACTATAGAAAAGGCAATCCCTGTTACAATTAAAATTGGCAACAGTAGAAAATTATTTTTTGAATAATTTACTATAGAAAAGTCAAACCCTGGCGTAATTAAAATTTGCGACAGTTGAAAATTATTTTTTGAATAATTTACTATAGAAAAGGCAATCCCTGGCGTAATTAAAAATTGCGACAGTATAAAATTATTTTTTTAATAATTTACTATAGAAAAGCAATCCCTGGCGTAATTAAAATTTGCGACAGTATAAAATTATTTTTTGAATAATTTACTATAGAAAAGGCAATCCCTGGCGCAATAAAAATTTGCGACAGTAGAAAATTATTTTTTGAATAATTTACTATAGAAAAGGCAATCCCTGGCGTAATTAAAATTTGCGACAGTAGAAAATTATTTTTTGAATAATTTACTATAGAAAAGGCAATCCCTGGCGTAATTAAAATTTGCGACAGTATAAAATTATTTTTTGAATAATTTACTATAGAAAAGGCAATCCCTGGCGTAATTAAAATTTGCGACAGTAGAAAATTATTTTTTGAATAATTTACTATAGAAAAGGCAATCCCTGGCGTAATTAAAATTTGCGACAGTATAAAATTATTTTTTGAATAATTTACTATAGAAAAGGCAATCTCTGGCGGATTTAAAATTTGCGACAGTAAAAATTTATTTTTTGAATAATTTACTATAGAAAAGGCAATCCCTGGCGTATTTAAAATTTGCGACAGTAGAAAATTATTTTTTGAATAATTTACTATAGAAAAGGCAATCCCTGGCGCAATT